>JAQGBH010002588.1:0-23645 GCA_034698265.1 Sminthurinus aureus
CGCATCTGGAGCCTTAAGCATTTATGCTTTCAAGGCGATATAAAATGCTCACGAAGTGAGGATTTTTAACTTTATTAAATATAAATACACTCACTCTCAATGTCTCCGTCTCTCTGTTTACAACCTGGTCATTCATATTATGACCATTGTATACATTTACAATAAAATACATACCTGTGCACTGTACATTGTACATATCCACAATATTATACATGAAACATTCGACATAATAATAATAATAATACACATTTGTACAGCTGTGTACTGTACACTGTACGCGGATGTATAAATAACAAGAATGAAAAAGTGAAAGGTATGTACATTTCTATTTGCTTTGGGAAAGCTCAAAATACTACACGAGTATTTTACAAAAAGGTAATTGCCTCATGTTTTCATTTCATAAGAAACTTGATCAAAAATGATCAATTTTTCCTAAATGATAAATAATATTCCTATTTCTATCTGATGCTATTCCTGTGCTTTACTTTTGGTGAGGTGTTTACGGTTTACGATAGGTGAAGCATGTAGCATGTATGGACATTGGTAGGATGGATGTTTTATTGCGCTTATAAATATCTAGATGTGTGTGTGTGTGTTAACAAAAGGAATTTGAGCATTATATTGCTCCTCAGTTTTTGCTCCTTTACTACTCGCATTGCATCTTCAAATTTTGTCAAGGAGCATTTTTTGTACAAAACATGTACCATAATACACAATGGTTTTGCTTGTATCGTATGTATACATATGTTGAATGAGCAACAATTAGTACAGTCATGGAGAATGGACTTGTGCCTTCTGTTGCTGTTATGCATCATGTATACATCTATAAAGTGCCAAGTATAATGCATAACATAAGACGTATTTGAAACAGAATAAACAGTAAAAGTAAAGAGATGCATATGTGCAATATTTCCAAATATATTATGCTGCAATATAGTTTTTGTGCACATAAAATGAGAATTTAAGGAAAACTTTTGGAAAGTCTTGGTTTTCCGTCAAAGATAAAAGAGTTTAAATTTCCCATTTTATTTCACTCTATTATTATGCAAACAAGTTTAGGGAAATTTCAGTGTTCAGTATTTTCTAGTTAGGATTCAGGAGCTTCATTCTTCATTGGTAGTGTTTTTAAATAAAAACAACTTGAATTTCTTGGGTGTAGTTAGTCCAGTTTTCTAATGGTTTGGTCTCTGACTCTTCCTTAATCTCTGCCTGTCGTAGGAGAAGAAACTTTCCACTCGTTACTATTCAAAACAAATATTTTAAAATTGGAATTGAGGATTCAAATTCAATCCAAAAAAAAAAAGGTTTTGTGATAAGTAGTAAATTGAAAAAAGTCGAAAGATAAAAAATAAAAATAAGATATTTTGTGTGTGTAACAAAACCCTTAATCTATGTGACTATTGACTATCTGTATCATTTGATTCCATTTCAGTTTTCAATTCAGTGCAGTGCAACTGGCTCTTAATCCTAGAAGTTCCGTGTCTCCATGTATCACATTTCATTTGGAAAGCTGCGTGGCATGTTTATCCAAAAACCGGTAAGTTACATTATTTATACATTTACTGACTTGTGAGCATGCACAATTCAATCCCCAATCCAACTGTTTTCATTTTTATAACAGACAGGGAAATCAATACATAATATAGACAGAAAAAATAGATATCTCTATAGCTATAGAGCTTGGACCTGAACATTTGAGCAGAGTGCTAGAACAAAGAGAGAATGGATTGACATGCATTAGAATTCAAATTCAAATCCAAAATGTGGACGAGAATAAAACGGAACTTCAAACACACAAAGTCACAAATAGATATGTCTACACTCAAACTCACCTAGAGTCTAAAATCTAGAATCCAGAACCTAGAATTTAGAATCAACACTCACACAAGTCAAAACCAAGAGTAAACAGCTGCCTCACATCCACGTCCACATCCAAGTTCATGTGTGTATCTTTGATTGATTAAATTCCTGGGTAAATTCACCACAGCACACCAAACCACACTCTTCTTGAACACTGTAACAACGGCTGTCCGCTTTTCAATTAAAACTTTTGAAACAAACACAGAAATGTAATTAACGAATTATTGATTTGTCAACTCGGAGAACTCGAGTCATTTATTTGATACCATGCAGAACAAATGTACAATGTACACGTAACAGGATTGTGCTCTACTTCTTTGTCCTTTCTTTCTCTTCTGTTTAAACTTTCCACGTTCTGCCGTTTCAACAGAGAACAAATAAATAAATATACTAAAAATAAAATAACTCCGCTGATATTAAAGTCAACAGATGAAAATACCAATTTTAGAATTTTGGACTTTTTCTCTCGAGATAAACGTCAGTTGAGAGTCCAGACTCTATACTCTAGATCTAGACTCTAGACTCTAGACTCTAGATTCTAGATTCTAGACTACATCAGATTCTACAGTCCACTACAGTGAAGAAATTCAATTGAATTCTACTCATATGTGAATTTCAGATGAATTTGTTGCATGTATAGGTGTATGTATGCTAATATGCTATATATAGGTATTTCGACCAACATTATAATTATTATTACTACTACGCATTACGTTTTACATGTTTGGGCTTTATTTATTTATTTTATTATTTATTACCCGTCATCCCTTCCGCTTCTTTACGATTAACTTGTTAGCACTGACACCTTTAATTCCAAAAAATTCGATATGATTATGAATACGATTACGAGTATGAATGTTGACGTTTAATGCCCTGTATATTCCTATGCCTTGAAACTAGAGAATTATAAAAGTTAATAAAAAATATGTCAAGTCAGTGAAAGAAGGGAAAATGGAGGAAAAAATTTACATCCATAAAATATAAAATATGACGTATGCAATTTCTACATCCGTACTTTGTGTCTCGTGTCTCGTGTCTCGACACTTTGTTATTACATTGTTTCTAGTTTCTATAGTGTATAACGTATGTATGTATGTATGTATGTTGTATATATGTGATGTTAGAAAGAGTTTTAGGTCGTTTTCTAGGTATGTTTAGTTATTGTGTAAGTACAATACTGGATACGATGTATTACTTGTTTCTTCTATCTTGTATCTTGACACTCGAGTTATTTACAGCCAGGAAAAGTGTTGTTTTTATTTTGACTGTTATCTTTTCGTTTTTGTTTTCAAAAATTGAGAGCTCAAAAACTACATTTAGTTTAGTATTCGAGTATAACGTTGTCTTATTAGACTCCAAAATTGAGAGTAGCATGAAGAAAATGAAAACAGTGCAATTGCGGAATGAGGATTGACTAAATACGTTTGTACAATTTCCACTGTGAAGATAATCGGTACAAAAAAAATTATAATCCAGTTCAAATTATTCTACTACATGAAATTTACGATTCCAAATTCCATACAAAAATTTAAAATTAGAGCACAAACCATGGAAAAAAACTAGAAGCATTTCAGACTGAAAATTTAATTCTAGAATCTAGCAAAGAGGAACGTCATCTCATCCAAAGAATGTGGAAGAGAGGAAGAAGAAAGAGGATGAAGGAGAGAAAGTACATGGGAAAGGAAAACTAAATTCAAATTTTAAATTCAAGCGTTAAGAATGCATGAGAAAAGATATGAAAAAACTTTATGCCAACTTTTTTTTGATAAGCCGGCACTCACTTTTCCTCACTTTTCTACACAGAAAAAACAGATGAGTTGAGGAGGAAGAGTGTTTGCCTGTGTAATATCCGGCTTGGGCTGAATATCATCAACTTTTTCTGGCTCTTGGCATTTTTGGCTTTGACGTTGGCTTTTGGCTAGAACTGGAACTGGAAAATGGAAAATGGAAAGTTGATTCTAAAGTCTAGAGTCTGGATTCTAGAGCCTAGAGTCTAGAATCTAGAGTGTGGAGATGGGAACTGGAATAGTCTTCTCCTCATGCATACAAATCCCATCACTGTGTATCATCTGGAACTGGATTCGTTTTGCTATTCATTTATGTTTGATGGGTGAGTGTGAGTGAGTGGGTTTGTACAATGTAAAACGTACAAGAGAAATGAAGCATGCTTCGGCATGCACATGTATATTTCATAGGATGAACTAAATCGAATGAAACTGAGCTTAGCTAAGCTGGAGCAAACTACATGTTGGGAAATAATGAGCTTCATCTAAATTCTGAAATTCTGAATTCTGCAAAAGCACACAAGACAGCACAATACAAATGAGGATTTTCTCTCTATGGGAGTCTTTTGAGTTGGAAAACTTCTCCTTCATTTCTCCTATACTTTTCCCACCTACTTTGCATTTCATATCATCTTGTTTTTGTTGCAAAGAGCTCTTACTTCACTTTTACTCTCTCCTCATTCACTCATTCACATTCAACATTCAGCATTCAGTCAAAGTGTATTCGTATTTCTGTTTGTATCTCTACTTTTTTTCTCCTTCATCTTTTCATCGTAGTGTTTGTGAAGGGAATGAGAATGTTGAGTCAGCTCTAAACTAGACAATCTACACTCTACAGTACTGTATATTTATGTATTATGTGTAGAAAAAGATTCTGGTTAACACACTACTTTTATATTTGAGAATCCTCCATGTCTACATTCTACAGTTTACAGAGTACGTGTCTAATATTGGACATGCATGTCATGCAAGGATCCTCATTTCTCATATCATATAACTTCTCGATGAAAATGGGAGGAAATTTTGGCAACTCCAAATGTGTGTGTGTGTGTTTGTGTGTGGCGTGGCATTTTCTTTCTCTCACTTGGCTTTTTGGACTTTTTCTTTTCCATTTTGTAATACTACATACTTCAACTTTCAACTAGTACAACTAGTACAACTACTACTACTACTACTTATGATGCCTTTTCTACTCGATGAATAATGTATGAGAGGATTTAGTTTGTAATCCATCTTCTTCTTTTTCTACTTGTTCGTCATCTTCTCCGTCTTCATCTTCTGCTTCAACACATTTTTTGTGGTGTACATTGTACAATGTACAGTGTACTGTAGAATAAATTTTTCCACAGCAAACTCTCTCATTTTCATCTTCATCCTCTTGAGTATTTTCAACCTTCTTCTAGACTGTAGACTGTAGACTGTAGGTTGTAGATTGTGGACGTAAAGTTGATGTTGAATTTAAGTTCAAGTTGAAGGCGAGAAGTAGAACATCTTCAAGAAAAAATGTATGAGAGAAAATTTTCTTCTCTTCATTTCATTTCGTTTCAAACGACTTCTTTGCCTCTTTTCGTTTTCGTTTTCGTTTTACTCTAAAGTGAATTGTATAAAAAACAGGAGCTAAAAAATTTTCTGTTTTATTAAAAAACGTTTTCACATTTTTCTTCCGAGTGTGCTGGAAGTACAAGTTTGGTACGTGTAGAATCTAGAGTGTAAAATGTATGGAGTATGGATATTTTAGATCAGCATGTTTTACGAGATGCAGACACAGAGACAGCATGCCAAATATGTTTTTTCTGGTGCTGGTGAACTGGTGCAAATGAATCATTCTCAATTCTCAAAACAAAAAATATGCACATACTGCAAAATAAAGGATAAAAATAGAGGAAGAATTTCAAAAAAGTTGTTTATTTATTATTTTTTTTTTTTCAATTTTTCAGCTTGATCAGCACAAAATATCCATATCGATATCCACATTTTTTTTCTGGGCAAACAGCAAATGGCAAACACTAGTACAAAAACGAATACAAATACATTGTTACAGCTCGCTCATAAATTCATGTTGGTTTTTTCATGTTAGTTACTCGTAGAAATCTGAAGAAAAGTTTATTCCTATTATTTTTTTCCTCAAATTGATTTTCTTTCTTTTTCCTAATTGAATAAAAAAAATTTCATTATGCTCTTTCCAGCCTCCAGTCCCTATTATCCACGTACCAGAGTTTCTGGCTAAAAACTGCTTGCTAAAGAATAAGAAAAGGGGGAGACACTACAAACTACAGATGATATTATGTGATACACTGTCTTTGCTTTGCTCTGGTTTTCCTCTCAATTTTCTCTCTTCCGTCTTTTTCCTCATTTTCTCCCCAAAGTTTGTTCCTTATTTGATCAGCAAGATCAACTTTTTCTTTTCTCTACCAAGTTTTGCTCTTCTTCTTGCTATAAGAATGGGCTACATACAAATACAAGACATCAAGACAAAACTAGATTGTGTATTGTGTAGTACATATAAAATGATATGATATAATATTGGATTAGTCCTGGTTGGCTGGTCTTTGGGATCTTTTTTCTTCTTCATGTTTTTGGAAGGAGAAAGAAGCGACTATGAAAATGGGAAAGCTTATCAGAGTAAAGTTGAGCAAAGTTTTGGCACATTGCTTCCTCTTCCATGATATCTCCTATCTCTATCACTACACACTACAAACTACAGACTGCTGAAAAACAAGCACAAATATGTATACGCGTGTCTATGTAGATTGCAGATATATGTATCTGAAAAGAACAAGTCCTGATATTACTTTACTTTATGGCAAGATCACTGAAAGTTTTTTTTGTTGCTTCGTCTTGTCTTGTTCATCCTGATCCTAGATGTACATCTATATCCATCTATATATTTACATTACACACAGAATGAAAGTTGTTGGAGAAGAGAAAGAAAATCCTCTGTATCTTTTCTTCTGTTTTCCTTTCATCTCCCTTTTTTGCCCTGGTGTTGGTTTTGGGCCGGGTTTTCTCATGTTATTTTCAGCATTGAGTCTAGAATCTAGAATCTAGAGTCTGGAGGCTGTATCTAAAGTAAAGATAGTAGAAAAACTTCAATTTTCTTTCTAACTCAGCCTAAGTGAAGTAAAGTAGAGAAAAGTAGAAAAATAAAAGTAAGCTAAGAGAATCCTCTACTTTTCCTCTCCCTCTTCCTCTGGTCTATCTAGTATCCAGTCCCCAGTATCCAGCCAGATGAAAAATGTACAAGATGGATGAAGACAAGAAAGAAAAAAGAAAAAGAAAACGGGATACATTTTTAGGTAGACAAAAAAGGAAGAGACCGAGACAGAGAAAGAGAAAGAGATGGACTTCAGTTTCAGTCTCTCTAGCAAAACGCCAACGTCCCATTTCATTTCCTTGGTAAACTCCTTGAGAAACTTTTTACTTGTCTTCACTCTTAGTTTATATTGACTGACTCTTTCTCTTTCTCTGACTCTTTCTTCCAACTTGTAACTTGTAACACGCAGAGGGTTTGTACATGTAAAGATGAAATAAAATATGTATATGCTATGCAGTATATCTATAGCCGTCATCTGATGTGATATATTATGATACATAGTACTTTTCACCGACCTTACTTTTTTACTTTGAGTTCACTTTATTTATTCCAGATTCTAGACTGTAGACTTTAGACTCCAGGCCGAGGACGCAGATGAAAATGTTTTGAGTAAATGAAAGAAAAGAAATGAGATCACATGTGTTCAATTTTGTTTTCTGTTTGGCATGGCTTGAAAAAAAGTTGTTTCTCATGGATCGTCTATGTACAACGAAGTAAACAATATCAGAAAATAAAATGGAAGAGAGAAACTAGAGAAAAAGTTCTAATTTTGTCTTGTGCTTTCACTTGGCTCAGTAATTGAATTGAAAAAAAAACATTTTATAAAATTTCGGAAAGTGTAGATACAGGGTAAATACAGAATAAAGAGAAATTCTCTCTAGAGTTTCATGTTTCATGTATCTCTTCTCTTACGTAATACACAAAATACAAAGTACAAAAATACAAAGTACAAAAATACAAAATACAAAACACAGGAGGATCCAACAACAACATTACTCTTTCCTCCCTTTAAAAAATTAAGCATGATGTCCCAAATTGATAATTAAGTTTGTTGGAGCCGCATGTCTACGTCTATTCCTTTAGTATGACGTATGATAGTGTTTCAGCACAGTGCACACTCACTTTATTTGCGATTCTACATTCTATAGTCTATACTCTTGATGAAATGAAACTTGTACAATGTACAACGCAAAACGTACAGTGTGCAAGTAAATGAAACGGCAGGAATGAGCTGCTGACTTCCAACTTGCAGGCCATTTTATTTTCTCATCAGGAATAGTCAAAATAATTTGAGTGAGTTTCATATCTACAACAGCACTGCATTGGCATCACATGTGCTCTATCATCTATAGTCTATTTTGTATCGTATTAGTATACTATATACTATATTCTGTGCACTACGTAGTGCACAGAATTTGGGTTCTATGTACATAGAACCCAAATGTGGCACCATAAGCTCTTCTATCCACTATTTACACGAACGTGCATATGTATAAAATTTTCCATGGAGAAAGAAGAAATGTAATGAGTGAAGAGAGAAATCTGGAAACTTGAACTTGTATTTTAGATACATTGTACAAAACTACAAACGACAAACTACAGTGTAGAGTGTAGAGTGTACAAATTTGGGAGAGAAAAAGGGAAAGGATGAAGAGAAAACCTACACAGTTTGAATATGAAGGAGATTTCAGAGTTAGACAAATTGGACTGGGTGTAGAATGTCGAGTGTAGAATGTAGAGATCTTCCAACTTACAACTTACACAATTTAATTTAGAACCTCAAACTTTATTTCAGTTGCAGTGTTAGTTCTGCCCTTTCCCTCTTTTCCTTCTTTCTCTCATTGTGTCTCTTCCTCTTTTCTGCAGTCTTCCGTCCTCCGTCCTTTCTCCATAGTTGATGTATCTCTTGAACTTTGAAATGCATTTGGCATAATTAGTTCATTCGAGTGTAGTGTGTAGTGTTTACTCAACTTGTTCTATCTACTCTACTATCGAGCATCGAGTGTAGTAGACAGAGCATGGAAAGAGAGATGAAAATGAAAACAATTGTACAATACAATGTATCATGCACAATCTAGAATCTAGAGTACAGAATGCATAGTGTGACTTTAATTTGAAATTCTAATTACAGAAAGGGTGGGACAAGGAGAGCTCTGTTCATTTAATTAAACTCTGGCTTTAATTAGTATTTGAATAATTATTATTCTTATCTAATTTTCTCCACGTTGCTTACATTTATGCATCTGACATCTTCTGTCTTCTGTCTCCAATGTTTCTCGTGGGATTGGGATGGTTCTGCATTCTGTATACTGATGATTATTTCTAGGGATTGCTCACTTGCTTAAAAATTTAAATTTAAATTTCAGTTTTTTGAATCGTACAACAACTAAAAGTTCAAAACCGGTAGCATTTACAAATACAATACGTAAAATTAACGTAAACCGCTGCTCTTCTTTTTCGGGTTTCCTGTTTTTCTGGTCTGATTTCTGCAAGCCAAAGTTGGTGGATCATTCTGCTTCCTGTAAAATGGGAAAAATTAAAACATAAATAGACCATAATATTGTAAAAGATTATAGTAAAACTATGTGTGTGAGTCGGGGACTTAATTTTGTTACGTTTTTCTAGCATGAAATGAGGCTTTTGTCATAAATGTGTAAAACGTAGACACAAATCTTGTTTTATTTTTTCTTACACAACATTTCAAAGTCTTCACTAAATTTTGTTTCAAGATGAATTCTTACTGCTGATTTGTTTGGCTGCATTTAACATTTCTCTCTGTTGTAGAAGATTGAAAATGGAACAGAATACTAGAACAAAAGTTCTTGTACGGAAAGGTTTGTCCTATTTTTCAAAAAGTGCATGTTTTAAAGCATAAAATAGATGAAATAAGTATGAACTCACAATTCACAGAATAGACACTATTGTAGATTGTTGATATTTTAGATTGGGCTACAATCTACAATTTCATGCTGTTTCATGCATCAAGTTTCTAAGCTTATTTAAAACTAGTTTAAAATAATAAAGTGTTAAAATTAAAGGAACCGGAAGAATCGGAACATAAAAAGTGGAAGCAAATTATGAATCAGTCTTTTAAAATTGAAATTAGTTGTTAGTTGTGCAAACATTCTTTACTTTGTTTTGTCTAATATCAAAATGTCATGTTGAATGTGAAGGTAAAGTACATGATTTTCATGTATACAAACATTGTTTTTATAAAACAGAGACGAGACCAGTAAAGAGTGACGAGTGAACAGGTTTAAAATTTCAAGAACGTGGAAAGTTGATGTTCATTTTCCTTAAGTGTGAAAAGTAGATTTTGTACCATAGATTTGAGATTAGATTCTACGCGTATGAGTTTCATATTATACGTTGAATATTGCACATGTGAGAGGATAATATCATGTAATTTGACCAAAGAAACCATTTTAATTATATTTATGAGTGGAAGCACGTGTCATGTAATGGAAGAGCCTGGTCGTTGGATTATACTCAAATAGTCAATCAAACCTAATGGACTAACTACTCACAAAGACCAAACACAGAATACATAATAGAAAACAAAAGGAGGAATACATGTAAGTTGTATGTTGAGCATTGAGCATTGAGCATTGAGCAATGAGAATTGAGTAGAAAGTGAAACAAAGAAACAGGAAACTCGTAGAAATTCATGAAGGCTAATACACACTACAGAATACAGTTATGACTGTGCACAATGTACAATGTATAATGTACAATGTACATGTATACAATTTATATGAATGAACGTGTTAGTTTTAGTAGTCGTAACAAAAATCTCCATAATATTTTACTATAGGCACATTCTCTTGGTGAAATGTATAAGGAGAATCAAGTAGAATGCATAAATATAACAGGAAAACGTGAGACTGTATAAAATGTCCAGAGTCGAGAGCCGAAAGAAACAGGAGTTACATACATTGATACATACTTTGTATTACTGTGCTACGTTTTGCCCGGGTGGTACAATGTACAATCTACATGGTACATTTTATATACTGAGGAGAAAAGCAAAAGGAAAAGAAAGAACCTTTTGATTGTTATTGTAGATAACAGATGCAGTAAGTGGGAGTATTCTCAGGCGCTCGTATCTAGAATCTAGTATCTACACAAAATCTATAATCCCTCACACACATGTAAAACTGTATTACGAATGTAGATACGTATTTTGGAGCCAGGAAAAATTCTTGTTCAAATCTCTCTCAAGACCAACCAGCCAATCATCCACAAACCCACAACTTTGAGATTTGAGATGAATCTAGAATCTAGAATCTAGAATCTACATGTGAACACAAAAAGGTGGCGTTTAGTACTTAATCCCCCTCAACCGCATGAAACCAGAACCAGATCATGGAGAGTGGAGAGTGGAGAGATTTAAGAAACAAGTCCTATTTTCCCGTCCCTCTTATACTGTATCCATCCAGCTTTTTCATTTCATCTTTCCCTCAAATCTCCACAATCTACATGAAAAGATGATGGTTGGAGAGACGGAGAAGTGGAGAAACGTAGAAGATTGCAGTTGGTGAAACGGAGCAAATCCTCATGGATTAAAGACAGACATACGAATACGAATACGAAAATGAATACAACCCTCCAAAGCTCCTCCAATGTCCTATCTCTTGCAGCTCTGTCATAAATGTCTCTTTCAGCCAGCCAGCTCCAACCTCTAAAATTTCTAGAATTTCTAGAATCTGGAATCCGGATAATACTCTAGATTCTAGATTCTACATTCTACATTACAGATACTAGATACTTGAGCCTCCTCGAGAAAGGAAACATGGAAATGAAAAATCCAAATCCAATTCCATCACAAAAGATTGAGACAAAACTACAAGTTCTGGATTTTCCTACGCTTAGTCATGTAGCGCAATTCAGTGCAAGTAGATAAGCAGAGTTACGATTTACATGATTGGAGTACACATGAATGAGGAAAATATTAATTAATTAATAGGATAAACTTATCGGACTTAAATATTCCTATACATGCCGCATTCGGCCCATGTGGACGTAAAATGTATGAGGATTTACAACGTTATAAATAGGGATCATCATTTTCAATGGATTTCTTGTTTCTTCTCTTGTTATGGTTTTGATTCTGTGCAAAATATCTACTATTCCTTTCATAGGGAAAAAGTCACGCCTTGAGCTTTGAGTCTTGCGCATTGCGCACCCTCCAACGTCCAATGTTTGTTTCCATTGTGCAGTTGAGTATTTTCCATTTCAATTCATTCATAAGCTTCCAATTAATAAATAATCTCTCCTTTTGTGATTACTTACGTTGGCGGCTGAATGAATTATCTTTGTAGGCTCATTTTACTTGATATTTTTATTTAAATCTTGCACAAAAATTTGAAAAAACACATGGCATATATTTTGTGGACAAAATAGCATTACTTTTGATGAATTTATTTGTTTATTTCTCCTTTCATTCTACTGTTGACTCGATACTCGATACTCGATACTCGATACTCGATACTCGATATTAGATACTCAGCCACTCAAATTTTTCAACTCAGTTGCTCCATCTGAAAAGAAAATAAATGTTAATCAAATTAGTTTTTACATGGATTGAGTTTCGTTTGTATATATTTGCTAACTGTACAAATATTTCAAGCATCAAGCAACAATACAGATGAAAAAAAGTATAGAATGACGGTGACGACGATGACAATTGATTATGCACAGATAAAAGAGAAGCAGAGTTGACTTTATTTAACAAAGGGAAAATTTTGGTATGACTCAAATTTCTAATAAGTAAAATATACAGTATACAATATCATGCACATTATATAAGAATATGCATAAGTTTACATTCGCCTTTTAGACAAAGTAAACTTTTGTTCTTTCAATCAGTGCTTCCGATCAAAACTAGTTGATAGTTGGCTGAAGAAAAATAAGAAAGTTATCCAACTTATCCAAAGAAATGAGGAAAAGAACACAAGTTGAGATAAACTCTGTCAATGTTCAACTTTGTTTGAGCTGATCAAAGTTGACAACGAATCAAGAATCAAGAATCAAGAATCAAGATTCAGAATCAGAATCGGAATTGAAATGGAGCAAGTCTCTACATAACTAGATAACCAGATAATATAAGAAAGAGAGAACAAAAAGTTTCTGCATAACTAGAATACAGAATGTAGAATGTCGAATGTACTATCGCATTCAGACAAAATTCAGCTCCTGACTGCTGACTTGTGCGGCCTGAACATTGTGAACTGTAACAAGGATTGCTTAATTGGATTTCCCCGAACAACGCTGGTGGTTGTTTCTTTGCTACTGCTCTGCTCACTTCTTTTTCTTCTTTAAATTCTTATGATATATTCGTTATATTATTTGAGCTTGGAGCAGATGCGTGGTGTTTACATAATTCCACATCATACAGTATACTTAATACAGTATCAAGCTAATGGAAGCTTCTCTGTTTCCTCTTGTACAATGTATAAATTGAACTTGACTCCTCTTTTAGTTTTTTATACATACATTTATTGATCTGATCATGGAGATGTACTTTGACTGGAAGTTTCTGTTTGGGTTTGGTCGAGCCTTGGTTCTTGGTTCTTTTGAATGTTGAATGTGGATATGCTGATCTCAAATTGGATCAATTTAATTGGCCAACATTGAACATGAGTAAAGAGGAAAGGCTGACCACCAAATGAACTCAATTTATTTCATCTCAAACTCCCACATTCACACTCTCCTCTCTATTAGTTTAATTGGAACTGAACTTCTGGAACAAATTGATTTACTAAATTCATCAACTCTGCTATCATCTCGCTACTCTCTTTCTCCTCCTATAAAAAATTCCAATTCTGAGAATCAAGGAGGCCACAACAAAACCCATGCACAGTTTTTGTTTGAAATCTTTTAATTCAGCTAATCATTTGAATTTATCCGATTAAGCTGTATTGACTAAAACCACAATGAGAGCAATATCAAACAGATACAAATAGCAAACTCGAGTGTTTTTTTTTACATCTGACCGTTTAGAAGTTACACGATGCCGACCTTTTAAAACTTTTACAAAGGGCAGTCACTAAGCAGTAGTCAGTTCTCTGGGTTCTGGCTTCTGGCTTCTGATCAAAGTATGTTCAGTAAAATACTTTGAACCTAATAAGTTATTTTAAAAATTAAAGTTTAAACTAATTCTGTAAAGGGCAAAAGACGCAGAATGCAGAATGCAGTAAGCAGAATAGGTTGTGAATTAGCAGCATATTTAAACAAAATTATATAAAATTATACTCATAACTGATGACAGAAATGCATAGTTTTTTTCTGTAAATGACTAAAAACTAAAAACGTTGAAAAATTTCATTTCGTAGTAAAGAGTTGCACTCAAATTCATTTCAAGCAAATATCAAATATTGTTCCTGAATTTACTTGAGTGTACAATCTACAGTGTACAGAAAATCCCTATAAAGTAGAGAAAAGAGTTTTAGTCCTTCGTAGTACTTTCCAGGGTCTATAAAAAGGAAAGCGGCTTTATCTAAAACCAGCTCTAAAGTAAAGTAAAGGAAAGAGGATTGAGCGGCTCAAGGGAAATTCTCAAAATTTGTATGTACCTTTGCTCTTTGTACACAAGGAAAATTGGAAGAAGAAGAAGAGAGAAGGGAACCAAAGGAAAAATGAAGCTTGTAAAATTGGAAGCTTTTTCTCTGGTTCTCTGTCTGTCTTTTTTGAACTGCTCAGTGCGATATGAGATCCAGATCCAAAAACCCCATTTTATTACAGGCAAACATTGAACATTCAGCATTGAACGTTGAATTGACTCCAAAGGCTTGTCTCTTTTGCTACTAGTCTCTAGTCTCTAGCCTCCACATGCATTTTTTCATAACATAAAAGACCATGCTTAAATTGATGCACCATTTGATCCAATATGCACAGTCTCCATGTATGGTGCAAGTTCATTCCTGGTTTTTTCTTCTCTATTGACATAACAGTGTGTATCCAGCATGTAGATATACCTACCTACAGGATTTATAATACTTGTATCATATTAGCATTTGAATCGTGGTCTGGTTTGGTCTTTGTGGTTTGTACAAATGTCATAATGTATTAAGAAAACTATCTATGATGTGGTAGAAAAATGATTTATTGGGGTGTAGACAGTATACAATAGACAATGCAAACAAAACCTTACTTTCTACCTGAAAATAACCAAATAATATAAATACTAAATACACTGAATGAAAACAAAGTTTCAAAAGGTACTGAATACACAAATAAATAAATACAATGTATCAAAAAGTAAAAGTACCAACAATAACTTGTTGTATCTATTATCAATTGTCTTGATAGTTTCTGAATCAAAATGGATGAGCTGAAGGTCTGAACGACAACCATCAGTTTTGAAACAGATCAGTCGTAAAGAAAAAAATGAACTCGATGTGTATACACTATAGACTACACACAATACCTATGATATATGATGTATGACATGTGCTCTGTAAAATACTGAAACTTTTGT
Organism: Sminthurinus aureus; assembly: GCA_034698265.1. NCBI lineage: Eukaryota > Metazoa > Arthropoda > Collembola > Symphypleona > Katiannidae > Sminthurinus > Sminthurinus aureus. The sequence goes on from JAQGBH010002588.1 coordinate 15,218, forward strand.
GTTCATTATAGGTTATAGCTCTTGCATTTACTCGTATGTATGTACGTATGTATTTATTCACAACGTTTATTGTGTGTTGTGTTGTGTTGTGTAACGGAAAGAAAATAAACCCGGAAACTTTTACAGCGCACAATTAACTATGTGTTGAGCAGTCACATGTATCTATTTTATATTATATTGACGACACACACACACATGTACATGCGACAGAGCAGGAGTTTCCACGAGTTTTTTTTTCTCCTCCGTTTTTCCATTTCCATTTTTTGTCTCCTCACTCAAGTTTTATTTTTATGACCAACACCAACCAACAAGCAGCAGAAGAACAGGAGGAAATAGGAACAATGTACAATGTACATTATTACAATGCAGTATGTATCTACTGCATGTAAGTGTCCCGACACAATTATGTAATTTTCAAGGTGTAACAACTCAACAAAACACAATACACAATACACATATGATCTTTCTATAGACTTTTCAGTCTCAAAAATAAAACATGCACTGCATACATAAAATATTGTATATATATACATAAAATATTGGAGACAAAAATAGGAAGAAGCGTCAGCTTGTATTGGACAAAACTCTAGTTTTTTCCATCTAGCTGTACACATGCAGAACAGAGAAAAGAAAAGAATGGAATAGTTTCAGTTCACGTTGTCACTGGAAATTGAATTTTTGGTCTCAAAACTCAAAACTCCCTGCCATGTTGAGTGTTGAATGTTGAGCCATGACTCATACAAGTCACATTGTATTATGCATTGAGAATTGAATTGAAAAGTTTTTTCTTTCCACTTTTCCACATTGTGAGATAGTCGTAAAATGTCTCGAGTCTTGAGTCTTGAGACTTGATGTGTAATGAGCGGAAAAAAGGATGAGCAATAGATAGTATAATACGAGATATGAAAATAGAATAAATACAAAAAGGCTAGAAAATACAAATAGAAACTCACAGGCTCTCAGGCTTGAAATTAAAAACATACATGCATGCTGCCATTCATCCATTCATGTTTCATACTGTTACTATCGATGCTGTACATTGTGTGTGAAGCATAGAGCATGGAGTATGGAATGTAGTAGAACCGTTTTTGCCCTTTCGGTCTCTGGGTGGCAACCGAAATCATTCATTGGCACACGGACAAAACATGGACACAAGTAGTTGAAAAAGGAGAATGAGAATGAAAACCGAACACGAACATGAACACAAGCACAAGCACAAAAATGAATATGAAAATGTCATGTTACTGATCTGGAACTGAAACTGGAACTGGATTTGAAATTGAACAATACATATCTATCTACTATCTACATGGCACATGTGAGTGAGAAAATGAATATGACTATAAGATTGTCTATCTCCCTACTCCCTACACTCTACACTCTACATGCAGCTACTTTTGCTTTGACTTTTGTGCTGGAACTAAAACTTTATCTAGAGTCACACAAGTTAGATAAATGTACAATGTACATTGTACATACGATATAATATGTAGCATATAACATGTAGAAAGAAACGAGGACTTTCATTTATTTTCCTATTGGATAAAAGATGGATACATTGAGAATTGAGAGAAGAAGGGAGAAGAAGAGTGAGAAGAGTAAAGAGTAAAGAGTACAGAAAGACTGGATTCAGTCATGCTGCGTGAGGTAAAATGAAAATGCTTTTAACAAAATTACATTCTCTCCTTGCTTCCTTCCTTCGTCAGCTCTGTTCATCAAAATTTGAGTAAGAGTTTTCCAAACTCGTTACCTCCGCTACCTACTTTGCCTACCTAATAGAATTTCCCTATCAGTTTCAAAGTCTTTTCATACATGTCTGCATTCTACATTCTACATGTACTGTGTACTTTGTTGTAGAGTTTGGAGTTTGGAACTTGGAGTTTGGAGTAGAGGGAATCGAGGTAGATGAGATTCGGGCACTTTCTGATGTTTGGCATTTGAGTATTTGAAGGAGAGTGAGAAACATAGGCATATACAATATACGTAATACATAATAGATAGAGAAAGAGTTGAAGCCAAATGGAGAAAATTTTCCAACTTTTGACGCCGCTCCACTTACACACATGTAAAATGGAAAATGTAAAAGATACATCCACAATGTCGATTCACTGACTGACGACGTCAACTCACACACACACAAGCATGTAGATTGTAGATATCTATATACTATATATATTGTATTATACGTATAAAGTCAATCTTCAATCTACCCTATCAACTAGAAGCCTCTGGCACTGGCACTGACTCTGACTCCATTCACTATCTACATTCTACATGATACACATGTGTACATGCGATATCACATTATATTCTGGGATGAAGGCAACGAATCAAGAAAACGTTGGTTCCTTGCACAGCCGAGCCGGGTTTTTAGATAGGGATGCGGGATTTGTATTTGTATTGTGTAGACCTTCTCCGACTCTTCCAACTTTTTGACTTTTCGTTTTCTTTTTTCCTCGATTCTTGATTCGGAATTCTTGACTTGACTCTGCCCTTATTTTCATTTTCCATTCGATTGAACTCCTTTTTCATCTCTCCTTTCCTTCTATAGCCTATGGCTGCACTGTACATTGTACATGGAGATTGTAGATGTAGACAGACGTGCACTTTGTAAGTTACAAGCTGAAAGTGATGCTGACTGTGATACCGAAGCTCTGGCATTTGGTATTTGGAAGTTGGCTTTTGGGTTTTGGCATTTTTGATCTCATGTGAGCATCAAACTTAAGTCGTTTTTCCTACAAAACTTTACTTGTGTCTATCTACAACTAACTTGATTTGACTTGGCTCCCGTTTCGATTTGTCACTTTCCAATTTTCCTTGGAACTTGAAACAGCCTTTCTCCCTTTCTTTCTTTTTCTCTCTCGTTTTCGTTTATTCAATTTATTGATCGAAAAACCTTATGTCCTACATCCTACACCGAATATACCTTGTACATTGTAAATGTATAGACGAACAACTGAAGGCAAACCCCTTTTACCACTAGTTTTAAACCTACCGAAGTGTACACATGCAAAGAGAAGATAAATGGAAACTTTTCTCCATTTTTTATGATACTGGATGCAAAATTTAGTTTCAGGTATTCCGTACTTGGACTTGTTCTGCTGATCTTGGTAGAAAATTTTCGTTTGTATAATCCTGTCTTATTCCTCATGCTAAAATTTAATATCAAAGAAAACTTTTGTTAGTTTTGTTTGAAAATATCGTTTTTCCGCACACAATTTCTTTAAATACCACAAGTAAGGTAAAAGTTAGAAGTGGAGGAAAATTATCAAATTTTGTGCACATGTTTACCTCTAATTGCTCATTGTTCATGTTTTAAGAGTGTTGTGAGTTGTGAGGTGTGTCAAAGGCAAATGGAGAAAAAATGTAAAATTTATTGCAGTGTTGTACATAATAAATAATAGCCTTTGAACATGGAACAGTTGAGCAGTGGTCACATCATTATTCATTGTACTTTATGCTACGTTTAATTCAAAGTAATGGATAATGGATAAGCATGGTTTGGAATGGAGGAAGTTGTTATCTTGTCTTATATCCCATCATATCACATCAGCCATCACCCATCATAATGATCATTATGTGAAAGGATTACCCGAATAAACAAACAAATGCACACTCTTCTCCTCGCTTTAATGTTATGCCTTGGTTGAAAATTTCGTGGCTGGCTTTTGAGGCTTGAGAAAAGCCACCAAACTTTATAAAAAGCACACACAAGGATGAGTGTTCCTTTAAAATCATAAAACTTGCTCTTGTTGCCATTAGCCAACAACCCACAACCAACATTCAAGAGCTCAGAGAAAATAGAAAACCACCACAAAATAAAATTTGATACTTTGATACTTAAGACTGTAGTTCTCATTTTAGTTTCTTTCTTGTATTTCAGTATATCACTATTTTGTTCCTAACTTGATGTAATGTCTTGTAGTTCTTGTCATTATCCTGAGTTAAAATCGTAAAGTATGAACTGTCAAAAAACATTTGCTGAGCCTTGAGCATGTGTATTGAATTGAGTAGATGCAAGTCTAAGCATGACAAACAAATACAGACAACGCACGTCAGTCAAGTTCTAGTCCGAGTCCAAGTTGGACTTTTAACGACACTTAGCATGTATTTTGGGACTTTTTATACAGTAAATAGTAAATACATACATGTGTTCTATCAGTGGCTTTGTTTCTTGTTTCTGGTTTCACATAATATCATATGGTCTATTTTTTAATCCGACTACTCTGTATTTTTTGTCCTGGTCCAGTATCCAGTAAAAGAGTGAAGAAAAGGAGAGAAAAAGAGATTCTACAAGTATGCTTTTGATGATGGCGCTATCAACTTTTCACAGCAGATTATTATAAAATAGTAATGGATAAAAAGTCCCGTAGTCTGAATTACTTGACGTTTCACGTCATGTTCTTTTGTTGTTGTTTTTGTTTACTTTTTACTCTTCATTCTCTTTATATCTGAACTTGGGTTTTCTTTTTTAATCGCAGGGTAAAAAATCCCATACGCTGTACATGTTAGAAGTAAAATCAACAAGAGTGCTAGACACGTACTAGAAAGTAAAAAAGAACAATTGTACAGTGTTTCTACTCACATCTCGACGCTCTAGAATCTAGACTCTAGATTCTACACTACATTACAACAAATTATCCATTATTGTTACTATTATTGTTCTCGTTATGGTTAATAGTGCTCTCTTATCTTGCCTTTCCTCTCCTCTCGTAAATTTGTTTACTGTCAATTCTCTTTGGAGTAGGAAACCATGTAGGAAACCATGTCTGCTGATAGTATAACACAGCATATAAACCACATGCATACACATTACACATGTGTGGATGCGCGCACTCAATCTCGATCCGATTTCAACACCAAGTACTATGAGACCCATCTCTGAACTTTTCCACGACACGAACAAGAAACAGTCTAAAATTGTATACGTTGATTCTCCATTCTCGGCTCTAGATTCTAGATTCTAAGTTGGTTGCAGAGTACACTGTACATTGCTTCTTAATTTTTGATTTGATAATTTTTGGACACAGAAAGCTAGTTGCTGAAAATGCCACCTAATGCAAATTCCATCTAAATTTCTGGGTAAATTTTAAAATGTTGTGATTACTAAGCAAAAAATATCCAAAATTCCAGTAGTTGCAACTTTCTCCGAGTTCCAAATTTTAGCCAAGGCAGCAGTAGTTTTCATTCAGTATTTTATGTGTCGCATGTATCAAAATATCAAATATCAAAATATTTGGAAAATTTGTCATGCAACGAATGCATGGAATATCCAGGATAAGGGTGGAAAATTCTGTACCAAACATTACATTTCATTTTGAATTGATTTGGTATGGATCCATATTAAGACAGTCTACAGTTTCTGTTCCATCATACCTCATTTACATGACAGAATTTTAAGTAGTTTGCAAGTTGGAAAGTATGTAAATGTTTTTTTGGCAGGAGAAAAGGAGGAAGGAGAGGCTGAGTGAGGATGGAAGATGAAGTTTGTGTAACAATGGATGTCGAATTTGTTGTAGGGGAGGGAGAATGGGGAATGGGGAATGGAAAATGACTAATGGATAAAAATGGAAGCAAAGTGTAGGGAAAGGAAAGAAGGAAGCTACACAACTTTTGTATACTGTATACTGTATACAGAATACCCTAGCACCGCCGCTACTACATACTATGTACTTCATATGGTGGTGCATGACTGGAAATTACAATTGGATGAAAGCATTATTATGGCTGAGCTAGAAACTACAACAGCAGCTAGAACTAGAGCCAGAACTACGTGGAAAAGTGTAGTATGGAGTATGGAGTATGGAGAGAAAGAGTCAGAGTCGCATAGGAGCGGCTTGGGTAGATAAAAAGAGTCTAATTCAATTATTCTCGCTCGATTAATGTATGCCGCCTTTGATTATACTTCTCCTGCTGATAAGCTTAAGTGCCTTCGTGCTTATGAATTTGAAACTCGAGTTGCAGATATGTATACCCCTTTCCATCTATTATACGTAGACTTATTTTTCTTCCTGTATAATGTATATCTGTACTATGTACTGTGTAATATACATACAATATAATGTAGACACTAGAAACTAGATACTTAGATACACAAGAAACGGGCTCATGAGTAATATCACCCTTTTTTCACTATCGTCATCATTCTTGTTACTCTTCTTTTGAGCTTGTATTATGTATTGTGTATTGTGTATTGTTCCTCGTCGTTTCCTTTCCATTTTTTGCTGAGACGACTACTGCTCCAAGTTTCATAATATATTTCTCATTCTCATAGCCTCAAACACCATCTACGATATAAGTGGATGAAGCTCGTCCACTCAACTCACTTTTCAGTCTACTCATAGATAGCTACAACATTTTCATCCACTCACACACAAAATTCAAATGACAGCAGAGCTTAGACCTTACTCCAAGCTCCAAGTTCCAGCCCTTCCAGAATTCAACGGCAGTACTATGAACTGAAACTGTACACTGTATATTGTATATTGTACACAATTTTTTAGCCTTTTTCAATCCTTCTTTATTTTGCTTATTTTTAAACTTATTTGGTTTTCTATTTCTGTAAATTAAGCAACAAAATCCAAGTTTTTCTGCATGGACTTTGATGTGAAATTTTCACGGATTTTGATCAACAATTTACATAGGAAAATTTATGATTTGCAGTAGTAGATGTTTGCATAGTTTATCTAAACTAAATATTCATGATTTATGATTTTATTCTGACAGTTCAAAATAAAAATGAAAAAAATTACTTTGATGACTTCAATCAACGTATATTCAATTTAAATTAATTAATAAAATCTATATGTACAAATACCACGTAAATTAGCAAATAAATTTTAACTGATTGTTGAAAGTCTTAATTACATAATGATTAATGTGGTGGATGAATTAGTTGTGTAAGTTGCTGTACACTGTACGCTCTCCGTTAATTTGTGTCTGGTGCAACAATAACAACAACAACAACTTCAATGTCGACGATAGTAAAAATGATAATATTCAATTCCTGTCCAGATTAAATCTACTGTAGTTTCTACAGTATACAGTATAGAGTACACAGTGTACAGACAGTGGACAGGAACTAGGAAAAACAGCAGTCACCATGACATTACATTGTTTAAATGGACAATGTTTGTTTCCAATTGCTGAAAAATCCAATTGAAATTGAATGTAGAGTACAAAGTACTATACGATCAGACTGTGCTCATTTGTCCTGTACTGTGAAATGAAATGCTGTAGAAGAGGACTGTAATTTAAATTCTCACGTCATAAAATAAAATGTCTTAGTTAAGCTAAGCGGAGATAAAATCTATGTATTGCACATCTATATAACAAACTCAGTTCATCTCCTGATCTCATGCACACATCTAATATCTAGAATCTAGAATCTGGAATCTAGAATCTAGAGACTAGAGACAAACATACATAGACTTTTTAATTTACAGAGTGTTGGTCTGTTTAAATGTATGAACGTGTGTGAATGAGTGAGTGAGTAAATAAATAAATGTTAATGGCAAAATGAGTGGTAGAAAAAAAATTCTGTATCAAGACAATATTTAGTGTAGGAGAACTGTACTGTACTGTGTACTCTGTAATGCGTAATATGTAATATGCATGCAGAAACGTAGATGTAGATAACTACCTACTGCTATTGCTATTGAAGGATAAATAGCCCAACCAAGCTAGGCAAAGTGTAACATGTAATAGAATTCTAAACCACATAATATTTGTAATAGGATTAGTTCGTATTTGTTTCTAACACATTCATAACCAAGAACATGCATACTTACATCAATGTACACCAACAGCCAACACATTGATACATGCATTTTTCTGTTTGTTTTTGCGTTCAAGTTGTTAGTTCCAATGTATGGTATGGTATGGTATTGTATTGCTGAGCTATTTAGTTTGATAGTTTGAGCTGAGCTATGTTATGCTTCTGTAGAGGAAAAGGATTTTGAGTCGGTGTTTAAATGGCAGTAATAAAAACCCGAGAAAAAAAATTAATGTGCAATAAGGTAATAATATGTGTTGATTGCCTCAAGCAAATCAACACAACTTGTGATGTGTGATGCTGTACACTGTACACTGTACAATGTACGTGGACGTATGAGTGTATTGTGTACTGTGTCCTGTACACATAAAATTTCCTCCATTAAATGTATGTAGAACACTTTGGAAAAACCAACAACGAACAAGGAACAAACATACACAGAGTAAAACACTCTAGATCCTAGATCCTAGATTCTAGATGCTAGATTCTAGATTCTGCTATAAGCTCCGTTCTATATTCTTTCCTCCATACTCCTCGAATTCATTGTACAGTGTACATTGTAGATGTAACATGGATGAATAAAGTCAAAAATCCTCCCTGCGTGAGGATTTTATATCGCCTAGAAAGCATAAATGCTTTAGGCTCCCGATACGA
>JAQGBH010002589.1:0-23644 GCA_034698265.1 Sminthurinus aureus
ACCACTTTCCATCCACTACGACCGCTTTTCCGACCACCGACCACCAGAATCTCTCGGGATTGTTAAGCTCAGCCAAATCTTGAAATGAAATGTAATGTATTCATCAAGATTCAACATTCAAGAATCAAGATGTTATCACAATTCCATGTGTGTGCAGTGTGCAGTGTGCAGCATAAAGACAAAACACAAACACAAACAAGAAACAGTGAGAAAATCCAGGATCCAAGATCAAAGATCCAGGCAGAGTGGACATGTGCATTTAGAATTCCGCTCAAGGAAAACTCTCTGACTTTTACCTTTTATTTCTCAATGGAAAACAAAAGAAAAGGAATAACACTTTTATGTCCAATCTTTTATTTCATAATTGATGCAACGTGAAAAACACGAACAAGGTTTAGCAGATCATCAGATCAGATTAAGATTGTATCACAATATTATACATAAGACATATTATCCATAGACTTTTATTCTCATTTTCTTCCTTTTCCCTTTTGCATAATTTTTTCCAGTGTCCGTTATTCTGAGTTTCTTGTTTTTAATTGTAATGACATTCAATCTCTAGTTTAATAATAATTCCGCACGAAATGCACATGAAAATTGTTTAATAAAAAAACCCAGGCCCCAGACTTTTTAATTTTTAACCATATTAATTTAATTTTATCTCGAATTTTTTAAACAAAGGAAAAATAGAAAATAGTAAAAGACAAAATGTAAAAGGCAGAAAAGTCGTGCATAAGATGATGATGGTGACGTAGAATACGACTAAATTTGAGTCTAGAGTCTCGAGTCTCGAGTATTGAGTATGAGGATGAATCCACCGCCAAATTACATTCAAGTTCACGACACACACGTACGATAAAAATGGCAAAAACAAAAATGGAAAAAAATGTGCGTGAGAGAGAGAACATGAGAATTCTGTTGAATATTGAGAATGAGAACAAGAAAACATGTGAGTTTCTATTATAAACGTATATCCCATTTTGTCATCTAATTTAGTTGGATGGAGGAATTGAGAATCGAAAATTTGGAATTTAGGTAAAAAACAGAATGCAGAATGAAGGTATTTTTGCACACACTGTAATTACACCAGAGCGACAGAACAGAACAGAACAGAATATCAGTAGAGCACAGTAGACTAAAGAATGAAGAAGGAAGGATAAACGGTAAACTTGCTTAATCATGCTTGAGATTAGGAAAATTTGGGCACATAAAATGCACTCACAAAGTCAGAAAGATGCACGTAAGTACATTTTGCGTTATATTTCATGTTTCATGTGTTTTGTGTAGTGAGATGGCAAAAAACAGAGGTGCGGTGGTAAAGCACCGTTTGTTATTTGAATCATGATCATGACGCTCTTTCTCCTTTTCTCTGTTCTCTGATGATCAGTGTGCAGTGTGCAATGTGCAATGAGGAATGAACAGTGAACAGTAGTCAACAGACACTACAAAGTGAGAATTTCTAGCAGAATGTGTAGGAAAAGACTGAAATTCACTTGGCACAGAGTACACATGATAAAAAGTATAGCCTTAACTCTGAATTCTGAATTCTGATTAAATTTGCTCTACTCCTGTCACACACGATACAACTGCATAAAGAACCAAGTAAAACACACTTGATATTTGTTTGTAAAATGATGAATTGATACTCGATTTTACATATTTCATTTCATCAATCGATATGAAAAATGAAAAATGAGGGTTTGTCATCACATGATTCATGCCTTTCTATTTTCCATGTAATTTCAATGTTTCTTTTGATTCTTGATTATGAATTTTCATGTTGACCACTGATCATTGACCAGCACTAGTGACTGGTGCTATTAAAAATTAAGTTTGTCTTGATTCTTGATCATTTGTTATTTGTTGATTGTTGATGGATTGTAAATTGTAAAGTTGGTCAGTCGTTGGTCGTAATTCACTGTACGATTTAACTCGACATATTCAACAGTAATTACTATGATTATCATTAGGATTTGAGATTGAGATTGACATTGACAGTGTAAACTAACTAACCAGAAACCAGAAACCAGAAACCAGCACTCCACAGCACCAGAACCAGAATAAGTCCAAAATCCAAAGTCCAATTACCCGTATCCCATATCATCACCACAAATTATTACCAGTAGGTCCGAGACAACACGATACACGATGTTAGCAATGAAACGGACACAGGAATTTGTACAGTTATGAAATACAGGTAGAGAATAGAGATAGAGAAGCTGAAGACTGTTTTATGTGGGTAATCCAGTGACCAGCGAGGACCAGACTACCAGACCAATCAAATTCTTTTGGAGCAGTGTGGTACAGTCCTAAGTCGTAGCCAGCGTTCACAGCCTGTAGTAGTAGGCCTATTCACTTGTGAAAACGTGCAGAAGAAGGAGCAGGCGAAGAGATTACGTGGATATTTGCAGAAAACAGAGAACAGAATAGGAGGCGAGAAGATAACAGGACTTAATTGATACCTTTTCCTTCATCTTCTTGTTCCTCTTCTCCTTTTTTCAATACCTACACCAAACTTGCAAACTTTGGTTTATACTTTGTATTTTGTATTTTGTATGCCCCTGCTCCAAGCTCGAATCAACTTTACAACGTACGAAATGGGAATACGAATACGAATACAAATACACACGGCCAGCATCTTTCATCTGCTCGTGTTCGATATAATTTATTTATTCATTTACTTATTTATTTGCTCATGGGAGGAATGAAACCCAGAAGAAGACGTGGAAGAAAACTATACTTGTTCTTTTACAGTATACAGAGCAAAGTGTTGAAAGTTTTGTGTCTTGTTCCTTTTTCACCATCGAGTCTCGAGTCTAGAGTCTAGAGTATTAATTTGAAATTCGTGAAGAATACCAAACCCAAAAGCCAAAACAGGAACAACCGTGTGTATTTTATAGAACAAAAAATGTACAGTATCAAAACCCAACGCTCAACGCTCAACACTTTCATCAGCTCTTTTAGGAGAACCAAGATACGCATTACGCATAGAGCAGAACATCCCGAGTCTTGAGTCTTGAGTACATGTAATATGTAACATGTAACATTCGCCTCCCACTATATAAATTTTATATTGTGGTTTTTGCAATATTGCAGATATTAATGCAGCATGTCGAATGCCGAATGTCGAATGTCCAACTAAACCTAGTTTATCCCAGTCTAGTCGAGCTAAGCTTGTTACAGTCGGCTGATGCATAATGAAAAATAAATTAAGGCAGCGTCCAAATCCAAATCTATGGAGAGTCGAGAGTCGAGAGTCCATCTCAAAAAAGTGTAACAAATAATACAGTAAACTATAAACTATAAAGTAGAAACTAGTGCTTTAATTTGAAACCGCGTACTGTTCTTTGTCTGCTAGACTCTCGGCTCTAGACTCTACAAATATTAATACAAGTTCCGCATTTCCTTTCTTTTGGGTAGTTTTGAGTTTTGAGTTTTAAGTATATTTAAACCCAGAATCAAAATGAAAACACAATGTTGAATCTACTTCTCGCTTCTCCTTCTCTCGTTGTCTTTGTCTCTTTTCGTGTTTGGTAATTTTTTCATCTACTGGCAGTTTGTAGTTTCTAGTTTGTAGTTTGTTCACATGATGTGTTGTCACGAACAAATTTGAGTCATCCCATTCATTAACTGCACATTTTTCAACCATTTTCAATAATTTCCTTCACGATCTTGCTCAAATTGTGTACAAAAATAGAAGAAATACAGAAGAAGAAGAATAGGCAGAACCACAACAACAACACTGCGGACAGTAAATAGTAAATCACCGTCTCATTGAGTCAGAATAAAGGCGAATCAAGAATCAAGAATCTAGAATCTAGAATCAAGTTTTTACATGCCCATTTTTCAAATTTCAAACTGTGCGAATTAGAAATTAGAACATTGTAGATAGAAAATACAAAATGTACTGTACTTTATTTTTTGTCTGGGTTCTGAGATCTGGGAGAGCTCGTAATTTCTGTAACAAAGTATAAAATCTAAGCTCATCATTAGTTTCATACAACAAGTACAACAAGTAGCCACAACGGCCAGCGGCCAGTGCTTTACAGTAGTAACTACCAAAGCTCGTGGTGATAAAAAATTTGGTGAAATACAAAATACAAGGGACAAAATGTATAAAAATGTATGTACTTTGTACGTACTTTGTACTTGTATATTGTATGAAACAGTTGACTTTGGATTGTTCAGTGTTGAATGCAGAATTGAGAATGTAGACCGGATATTCCATTATTTCATTGATTTCCCCCATCCCCACATGAACATTGTACATTGTATATTGTACAGTAAAGACGACACACCGCATCGTATCGTCACAGGATGATGACGATGACGACGACATAAATATTTCCACCATGTTTCAATGTTCAGTGTTCAGACTGCTCTAGAGTTTAGAGTCTAGAGGTGATTCTGGCTGCACTTGTCTTTTGGAGTTTTCGAGGGAGGGGGTTTGGTTTTTTTGGGGAGATATGACATGAAACATATGAGCAGTATCTAGTATCTACGTTTTACATCCTACACATGGATTAATGTAATACTTTTAATACTTAAAATGTTATGTGTAAATGTCGGATGGTGATGGTCATGTCCAGATTAAAGATGTACATAAAAAGAGGAAGATGAGGACAATGATGTACGATGTATAAAAACGTTTTCACAAAAATTCAATGGCCCCAGCACAGTAATTTTGCGCAGTTTTTTTCTTTTCTCTCTTTTTACCTCTCTCTCTCGCTCTCTGTTATCTAATTCCCGTGGACCGTACAATGATTGACGTTGACGTTGTAGTTGAATGCAACATTGTAAATAGCATAAAGCATAGAACACAGAGCATAGACTATTTATATTATGTACAAGTTGCACGTTATCACAAACTATTATAATTTGAATACCGCTCTTTTTCTGTTTCTGTGTCTGCTTTATTCTTATGTCATCCTGGCTAATTTTAATCTACAGTCTAGAGTCTACAGACAGCAGAAAAGAGTATACGTAACAGAGCAGGTTTTATGTGTGTAGTTGAAACACCTTTATTATTATTATTATTATCTTGATCCTCATCAAATATAATATTTGATAGTAAAATTTGTAAAAAATAGACAGAAATTAAGTACAATTTCACAAATCTACGATCTACAACACAGAACAGAGCGCAAAATATCAGGAGCAAAAGTACAGTTATTGCATATCTTTTCAGCTGAGGGTTTCGAGTTCTGTATTATATATTGTTGCGTTATAGTTGCAAATTGCAAATATTAGATTCAAGATTAAAACACAGTGGAGATCACAGTTTACCACAAATCACGAATACTAAGGAAAAATTAGCCCGTTTTATTAAAAGTATATTTTACGTATTGAGAATTGAGTGTTGACAAGAGCTATTTATCATTTTTGTGTTCAATAATTATCATTTCCAAAATATGGTACGATATAATTGTCTAGTGTCTAGTGACGTATGAAATTTTTAAGCAGTTCATAACTCGGAGTGCAAATAACAAATAACTGTTTGTTAGACGCTCATTTTTTGACTCAATTAGAGCAAACAACATTGAACATAAAACACAAAGTACAAAGTAAAAAGCAAAGCTGATATACTTGATTCTTATTACACAATGTTATGTTTTTATGCCTCCATAAAAAATTAGAGCTAGATAAACCTCCGGTTAAAATGATGAAGAGTCAGAGTCAGAACAAAATTACATGAGTGAAGAATGAGAAATGAGAGATGATCAACTTTTCAATGAGGATTGTGAATTGTCTTGTGTGTTGTTTCTGAGGCCCGTCCAGATTATTACATTAAGTCGACATTTTTAGCACCTCTGCTGTCATTGCAAATCATTAAAAATATGTACGCTTAATACTTAATCACAATCATTATCATTATCATAAATCGCACTCATCCATTTTAAGAGTTGAAAAACTATGCATTCGAACTTCAAAACTGCACAACTTGACGCAGCGGACACATGCAAAATGTAGAATGTAAAATGACAGAGAATGTCGAGTGTTGAGTTTTGAGAGAGACGATCAAGTGGTGAAAAAAAATTGAGTGTGACATAATTTTTTGCTTAGTTAAACAGGAGGGGGATTTGGACTGAGGATGATAATGATTATAATTGTAGTTTCATATTGCCAATGGCTAATTGTTCATCATCATCATCATGATGATTCTCCGATTGCTTCGTGTTTAATTTACAAATTAAATTGTGCTTCTTGTTAAGTTCTTATATCGTAGTTTGCGATTCTTTTTCCTCTTGAGTCTTGAGTCTTGTCTTGTGCTTGTGCTTGATATTGATAAGATGAGAGCTTAGAGTGGGCTTATTATAAATGTGAGTATAACAGTAAAGAGGGAAGAGGGAAGAGTGAGTGTAATGTAATAATAATAATGATAATATTTTGGCACCCCAATGTCAATGGAATGTCTGTCCGTCATTTGCAATTTCAAATCAAATTTCGTAATGATAAACTTAAACTAATTATACCCGGAGCCAAAGTTGCAAGTTGTCCTTTGGAGTTTGGAGTTTAGAGTTTAGAGCTTGGAGTTGGGTAAAATTCCTTACGGGAGAATTGAGAATAGAGAATACATGGGAGAGGAAATTAGCCAGTTTTTTACATGGAGTTGGTAAGGAAATTGTATAAAGTATAAAGTACAGAACAGAGAACAGCGCTCGTACTCGTATGAATGAGGCTAATAGAAAATGTACAGAATACAGAATACAGAGTAAAGTAATCTTGTGGAGTAATGAACAAGTAATGAAATTACAAGCTAAAGGGCATCATCTCCACATAATTCACTGCCTGTGAGGTGAGATGAGGTAGCCGTATGCAGTATGCAGCCTGATGCTCAATGCTCAATGCTAATAAACAAGCAAAATTGAGAGAGAACACGAGAACAAGAAACAGAGTCACATTTAAATACCACATTTACATTTAAGTGCGATATGTCGTATAAATTATACATACTCTGCTTGTACATTGTATATTTTACACACCACAAAAAATCATGTACACTTGATGAGGAAAAATGAGATCGAGTACTCGAGTAGTTTGTAACTTTGATGTTTTGAGTTTTGAGTGCATATGGAATTTGGGAAGAAATGAGGGTTGTTTTTGCTCCTGTGAATGGGATTGGAGTTTTAAGGAGATTTCTCGTACTTTTGTACAATGCACAGTGTAGTTTGTAGTTTGTAGTCATTACATACACATTTATGATACAATTTACAATTTATTTATTTATTTTTTACCTTGCACGTTGTACCTTGTGTCTTGTGTTTTGTGCTGCGTGTGCTATTTGACTCAATGGAAAATACAAATTTACTATACAAACTCACAGAGACAGCAGTGGATTTCGTCATATATATTCATCTGTAATAATAATGTTGTGATAGAGACTTGTAATGTAATGAGAGCAGATTTATAATGGAATTTCCTGGGGCGGGCAGTCTACAATATGTTTCTGTGTACATTTACGCTACATGCACACATTACACACTTGCACCAAACTCCAAACTCCAAACTCCAAACTCAAGTTAAATCAACTGCAGTGTGCATTCACTCTACTGCATTTTACATGTTACATGCATGCAGTTTATATCTTGTGTCTTGTAGTTTGTAGTTTGGCCCTGGGCCATATATGGAATGAAATGGGATTTTGTCTTCTTTTTTCATTCTGTACAATCTGTACACTGCATATGCAAACAAAACCATACCAAGGAACTGGATGAAGTACAAAGTACAAGACGCACAGAACCAGAGTATGAATGAATGACCAAGCACAAGTTTTAAAATTCACAAATCACAAATCACAATTCACAATTTACAAGTGCATGTCATTCCACATTCGACACATACTTACAACTTGGAAGTTGGACTTACAACTTCCACTTACAAAGCAGATAAGATTTGCAGTCTCATTCAGAATCAGACTCAAGACTCAAGTGATTGCAGATGAGGGTAAAAAAATTACCTACATTCAAATAACAAACAAGAGACAAGAGACACAAAACACAACACACAACACAGTTTGTCATTCTAAATTCTAAATTCAATTTAATTTGAATCCAACATTCAGCATTCAACATTCAAGTTCATCTGCAACTTTGCATGGATTTTTTATATTGACAAAATATTTGGACTGTACAGTTTGAAAGTCATTTGGCATTTAGTATTTAGTATTTAGCAGGATGCACCGTGATAATGACTATGACTAAGATGATTATCAAAAGGTATTGTAGATTGTGGATTGTGGACAAATAGAGAATGGAGATGATGAAAAAAGCAAAACAAAGGTGCATTACCAATTAAATCATCACGAGCCCGATTTTTTACATGTACATAGCGGTTGTGCTGGTGATGATGAGGATGATGATGATACAGCAGAGAGAAAGAGAAGAAGAGAAGAAGAGAAAAGATAGCTGTACATTTTACATTGAATTTCAGAGTGACAAACCGTAGTTGACTTGGGATAAAAATGTGAATGGGGCTGTGCGTAGGCTGTTGCTGTTTTTGTTATGAATTTAAACAATATGTGTCATGTTTATTCTTTTATTGCATTACATAAAAGCTAAATGAACTCTTCACTCTTCACTCTGCACCAAGACACAATGATGATGATGATCTCAAATCTCAAGTCTCAACTTGTGTCTGACAGGATTTTATTGTTTTAATTTTTTATTCTGACTCTTTTCACACTCATAAACTACATGTAGAAACTAGAAACTAGAGACAGAACAATAACAACTTAAATATAAAATAAAATAAATATGAGTGTAAAAAATAGTGCTGACTGCTGACTTTTGAATGCTAAACAACTCGTAACTCTTATGTCTAAATAAACAAATAAATGTTTGTAGTGTGTACACATAAAATCAACATTCATCGTGTGCGTTGTTTTGCCCTGTTCACTGTTCACTGTTCAACGTTCAGTGTTCAAAATGCTCAAAGCTCCAAGACAAATAGAAGAATAGAAGACAGAGGGAGTAAATGATAAAATTGCAGCCTAATTATCCCTAATTATTCCACATTTTATAGATTTGAGATTTGAGGATTTTGGATCCTCAAACCGTTCACGAGCTTCGAGTCTCAATTCTCGATTCTCAATTAGTCTGATTTCACAACTTCCTGTGAAATCAGAATTTTGATTGCCGTAAAATTATTGTAAATAAAACTACGAGCTACAAACTACAGACTATAGAGGAAAAAGAAAAAGAAATCAGCCGTGACGATATAAAATATAAATACAAAATACAAAGGCTAAATGCAGTTTGCAGCGTAATAATTACACTAATAGTTCACACACAGCCCACAGACACATTTATCCTCATGCCGAATTTTAGAAGCTAAATACAAAATAAATGCAGTACAAAATTCATCGGCTCATTTTTCTGATTATTATTGATCATTACCATGTCATTTTTAGCAAGGTTTTACGTATTCCATCCATTTTTCTTGATGGTTTTGGTTCTTACTTTTATTTTCTAATTAGCGTCAATAATCTTCCATTAGTATCAAACTCAAACTCAGAATTTGAAACTTTGAATTTAGAGTCAAACTGCATGCGGATTATTTCATATTACAAGTGTATTTGTTGTTCGTTGTATATAAATTATAAATGTATATAATATTATATTCTCGAGGCAAAAAGGCGTTTTTCTCCTCCATCTAAAAATTTCTCCTTTAAACTTATATTCAATATTCAATTCACTTGATTGAAAGTCCTCGCTCAAATTAGCATAATAATAATAATGATGATAGTAATAATAGATCGTTTAGAAAATCATACAAATGGATTTGTACATTTATAAATTGGCGAATGACATTTTATTTCATCCCCTTATTCACCATGCACATTATCATTTATTATTATCATTATTATTATTATTATTACTTTTACATGCTTTCCTTTTTCAATTCAATTTTACAATGAAGATAATGGTAATAATAATTCAGATCGATGCTCCGAGGCAGAATTATTTATTATTTATAAAGCTCTTGTGGTTTGTATTTTGTATACTTGAGACTTTCTACATTACATTACAAATGCAAATGCATTACTCATGCTCATACAGTTGAGAATTGAGAATTGAGAAGGGATGGAAAATATGACACAAAATACCTTCTTTAAACTTCATCATCATTGGATTTCTATTGATATCATTGATTTTTATCGATATTTGATCATCGACTGGACTGCCCATAGGGAAGGAGACGGAATTTGCGTGTAATAGCCTACATTCACTGTACGCTGTACATGTTACATTTCATATTACACATAATAAGTTGGAAGTTATCATGATAATAGCAGTAACATGCGTGCACTTGGGGATCAAATTTTGTGATTATGATAATAGCCACACATAATCATTCATTCATGCTGCATTCATAGTTACGTGTAGGAAATATTCTATTGGAGAAATTCAAGATTGAAGATTGAAGTCTTGTGTAATATGCAGAATATAAAATGCAGTAAAATTACATGTGGATTGAATTGGATTGGATTGGATCAATAGGAAAATTGTTGGAGTTGGAGTTGGGTTTTGTAGATTATGATTGAGTATTATGCAAATCATTATTTTTATCATTATTATTATTTGCATGAAATCATGTGGTCAATTATTACATGTCTTTTTTAACTACAATAATACTTGAATCATCATAAATGAGTGAGCATTGAGTATTGAGCATCTGCATGAATGTATTACATAAACTTATAATCAACATGCTCTCTTTTCACATCTCACATATGCTACAACTTACATGAATGACTAAATATCGAAACTCGAAACTCGAACCTCGTACAGTTATTCTCATCAAAGTCAAAAATTGAATAGAATTTGACAATTTCTGCTTTCACTTTTATTCAAAAGTAAATTCATATTACAAACCCACAAAATCTATGTACAACTAAATATTATTACAGTTTTCAATAACGAGTACTTAAATACTTAATACATGGATTTTACACTTGCTACAAATGATTGATTGAGCATTGAGTATCAAAGATTGAAATCTAGTGACCAACATCCAACGTATTTATTTTCTATTTCTTCCTTTTGTCGTTCACAAAACTCATGAAATCACAATCAAGTCATGACAATGCTAATTAAATCACGCGTAATGTGTGTAAAGGGTAAAATTAAAATTTGTGGGAATTGAGAACACAAAACACAGCAAGAGTAATCACAATCCAAGAGATTTCTGTACATGATTTTTCTATTGATTGTTACTCAATCCACTGTTTTTGTTATCTTATTTATGTAACTTTGCGTAAAGGATGAAATGTCATCTATTATCTGGTATTGTATTGTGCAGATTGATTCAGCTAGGAAAATGTCTCGTGTCTCGCGTAAAAGTGTAGTAATATTAAATTTGATGAGCGGAATTTATTTCATAATTCTAAATTCTAAATTTAGTCATAGTTTTGACTTTTTTGGTGAGTAGAAAAGTGAAAAGAATCAATTCATTTTCATGTGAGGTGGTCTGCCAAATTAAAATAAAGCGTGCATGTTTTTTTGTGTATTTTTAGCATCCTCAATCCTCAGTCTTTAATAATAAATTGTACATAATATTGAAATGGTAAAGATTTATTGCAAAATTGGTTCTACATTCTGCATTTTGATTTATTAGAATCAGGATTGAAATTGAATAAAAAATAATTGAATGAATGAAAGTGAAGCGACATCCTGCCGTCTTGTCTTTGTGCTTTGTGGAAATCCAATGTTCAGTAGAACATAGTTTTTCATTATGAAATATACAAGTTACAGTTACTCATATTTTTTACTATTAGTCACTTTATGATTTTATTAGGACAAAAATAGAGGTAAAACAACTATTGCGTCAAAATCACAGCAGGATTTGTATTCCTTTTTGTTGGTTTTCTTCTGTGATTGCAAATTGACATGTGTTTGTGTGAAATTTACAAATAAATATGAAACGCGTGTACGTCTGTCAAAACTCAAAACTGACTTGTAGATTCTAGATTCTACAGAGAAAAAAGTATTTCAATGTTTAATACATATGTCATTATGCTGATGATGATGAGGCTGATGACTGGTATTGATGTAAAAGTGAAAAAAATATTATGCAGGATAAAACATAAGACTGATCGTCGTGACAGTTATATCTTGCTTATTACACATTATTCCTTGTTGTTGTTGTTCTTTGTGCACTGCACATCCAAACAAAAACAGAAACACATGCGGATTTATTATATTTCCGCACGCAAAAGAATCAAGAATTAGGACTTCAAGTTGCAAGTTGCAACATGATTCACATCGAGCATCGAGAATCAAGATTCGAGACTGGGTTACTAGTGAAAAGAATGATATGCGGATCGTCTTCGTGTTCATCTTCACTATTGACCATTATCACTGTTATTACACGTAGTTTACTCTCGTTAATATTTGCAATCCGACTGCGTGTGTGTGTGTACATGCATTAAAAATATAAACTGACAACAGTCCTCACGATTTTCCTGTTTCATTTGCATAAGTATTTCATACATTTGAGTGTGTGTGTTTTGTGTATGCCCCGCCGCCTCAAAGTCTCTCATCTCTCATCTCTCACTCACGTGCTTTGTGATCACAACAAAGAGAAAGACGTTGAAGAGTTGGCCGTCTGCTCGTTGCTATTTCATTTTGCTTTATTTTGGTTGTGGCTGAGGATTTGCAATTTGTGATTTGAGATTTGAGATTTGTGATCAATCAGCTCGTTTTCCTTTGGTCTGGACGTGATAAGTAATTTTAGCGAGAAAGTACCCAGACAAATACACATTAAATGGAATCAAGAATCAAGACGATGTCTCATGTCTAATTATTCTGATTCTGATTCTGATTTGAGCACAAATACAAACACAAAGTTTTTATCAGCACAATTTTTGCATGCGTGCTTTACTTGACTCGATCATTGAACGCTGAGCGTGTTTTATTTGCACTAACTATAAAATATGCACATATTGAACCGTCTATGTTAATTTGTTGAAAATTATCTGTTATTATAAACCATGACCACATGATCATGGTTAATGGTGGTGGAAATGCAAATTTGAGAAAATTCATGCTCATTTGTAATGTAGTTTGTAGTTTGTAGCTGAGGTCTCAATCATGTACTTAGTTAAGTACGTGTGTGTGAGTGAGTGTGTAGGTATTTTAGATCTATCACGATTGTGCATTGAGCATTGTATGTTGTACGTTGTACGTACATTTATGTATTTTAGGTATTTTATGTAGATTTTTCTCATAAAATCATTTTGCATCTTGCATCTTCCAATTTTTTTCCCTTTTCTTCACGTTTTTATCTCAGTGAACAATCGGGTCAATTACAAAGGGAAAAATAACACTTTCCATCTCACTAACAGTAATAAGAATAGGAATACTAACGCCAATAATGATAATGGCAATCATCAGGAGAGAAATAGAAGTAATAGCAATAATGAAACACTATTGTTTTAAAAAGAAGAAATTTTCAACATGAAAAAGTCTCGTTCACACATTTACATGCGGATAGCCAAAAGTTGATACTAACAAAAAGCAGAAATGCTATTAGCTCGTGTCTTGTGTATTTTATCGCCTCTTCTGCTGAATGTTGAATAGATAAATATAAAACTCTGCTGACTTTGGAGCTGGTTTGTCGTTGGTGTTGAAAAAAAGGAAAAATTGGAAACGTTTTATACTGCTGTTTTTGACTGTGGTTTGTATTTTGTATCAATTTGTCCCAATATTTTTTACATGCGTTTTGCATAAAATTAAGATGCAAAGACTGTCGATTCAAGATTCAAGTGAAATTTAATGACTGTCAAAATCCTAATTGTACGATATTTGATATATTATTCTGAATTTTTCAAATTTATCATTTCCTTTTTCATCTATACAATCTACATGATTAAGGTTTGATGTTTTGCTTCACTGAATTTAAATGGACTATTCACTATCCACTGTGCAATTTGAACTATAATATTTGACCAGCAACCAGGGAAATCTTGTGGCAGAGGTTGAAGGTTGAAAATTGAAAATAGAAGAAGGTCAATGTGAACCTGGGATTTGATATTCAGTTAATACGTGAATATTTATAGTGAACCTTTTCTTGACTTTTGAGTTTTGGTTTTGCTGAATGAATGGTAAATCTACAGTCTAAAGACTAGAATCTAGAATCTAGAATCTACAACAGACTCAACATTAGACATTTAACGTTTAACATTGAGCATGTTATTTACTATACTTTGTACTTTGTAGTGTATACAGATTTGCCCAGTTTCCCTAGTTTTCCATGCGTGCAATAATACAGAGACAGAGTTAATAGTCAGTCATTGAAAGAGTTGAGTTGGCGGATGCAAATAAGTGAAGCTACGTACGTTGTACATTGTACAACTCTGCTCACTAATTCAAGTATTCAAGTCCCGAACGGAAACATAAAATATACACCATGGAACTCTGTGGATTGTGGATGCACTCGCTGGTGTGTGGATAATAATGCAAAATGGAAAATGGACGACCAACTAAAACTAAACTAAACCAAGCTAAACCAACCTCAGCTCAGCTAAAGTGAGTTGAAGCACTTGTGTACAGAGCTGTATAATCTATAATACATTATGTAAATAATAGACAGATATGTGTATACATGTAGAGTGTGTATATTGTATAATATATATATAATGGGTGCTTCAATGTGTCACTTGGACCACGCCAGAGTGACTTCTATAGATACATTTCTCTCCATTATCCATTCTCCATTCCACAATCCACAACACAACAGGATGAATGAGATGAAATTAAAGAAAGGAAGAAGTAGAAGAAGAAGAGGAGGAAAATTAGCATAGCTTTTCTGTTTTCTGTACTTGTACTTGTACAGAATGTTGCATGAATACATATGAAAGTATGTATTCACCTGATTCTCTGGTTCTCTGTCCTTCTCGTTATTACTTATTTGTGCTGCGTACATTCAGTATTCAGTGGCTGTTTTATGCTGAAAGTACATGTCTACAGCCTACACTGTACAGTTGCAGTTAAGGGAAGGAAGTGACAGAAGAGGAGAACTAAACACTAAACACACGAGGATTTGCTGTATATTATACATATTGTAGAAATCAGAGGAGCGTAACAAAAGAAGCTACAAATTTCTATATCTATACTCTGTATAAAGGAGAATGTACAAAATACAAAATACAAATTGTACAATGCACTGGCACTGCTAAAAACGTACAGTATCTCCAATCTCCAATCTCCAAGAAGGATGACAATCTCTCGCTCCAATTCCCCAACAAATTGCACTTACTACCAGCAACTCAGACAACATGCTCAATATTGAACATTGAACATTCTATACTCAATACTCAACACTCAACACTCAACACTGAATACTGACAATATGCATAAAATATAAAACATAACACATACAGCATACAACATTCACCAAAGTTCTTCCACCTGTCT
Organism: Sminthurinus aureus; assembly: GCA_034698265.1. Lineage (NCBI taxonomy): Eukaryota > Metazoa > Arthropoda > Collembola > Symphypleona > Katiannidae > Sminthurinus > Sminthurinus aureus. The sequence goes on from JAQGBH010002589.1 coordinate 15,417, forward strand.
GCAATCTCCAATCACATTATTCAAGAAAATGGAACCAATTTCTTCAACTCTTCAAAAGCACCTAATTTTAGATTTTAGCCGTTTACTTGAATTTTCAACCCGTGAAATATTTTCATACCTCTTGTTTGAGTTTGAGCAGTTCAATAGAGTACAAATTTTGGCATGAAATAAAATAACATGATACAATTGAATTGGGCCATTTATTTATTATTTATTACCGTTTAAAATCATAATAGAATTTTGAGTTTTGATTTTCACTTGTTAACTGTTGACACATTTTACTGCGATGATTTCTTCCAATTCCAATTTGCAAAAATAAGAGAAAAACATGAAAAATACGGTCATTGGTATAGGAAAGGAAAACTTTATTTTAATTCTATTTTTTCAAAGGGTTTTAAATTTTAAAGATGGTCAATGGTTATTGTTCATTGTTCAAACTTCAGAATTCAAACTGAAAGTGAATATTTGAATCTGTCAAAAAAAGTGAATATTTATTGTCCATTTTCATTTTGTCATGATAAATGGTTGGAGAATGACGACGACAATGATGATGAGGCAACAAAGAACAAGACAAAGGCGATGACTTTGATTGTCCCACATGTGAAATGTATGTAAAATGTACAACTTGTAGACTGTAGACTGTAAACGCGCAGTATATTTATTGGCACAGTGGACACTGGAAAATAGAATATGGAATAAAGATGACGTTGACCACATACAGATTTACATTTCCCTTTCAAAGTGGATGATAATCAGAAGAAGGAGAAGAAGAATGGAAAAGTAGCTGATAACTGAAACTGGAAAAGGAAAGAAGAAAGTCATAATTGCACACACAATAAAGTAAACACAATGGCTGAGATAAAAAATAAAAAGAATAGAGATCTCTATGAATCTCTCGGTAATATTCATTATGTGGTATCATTATATCACTTTGCATATGACGAGTCTCTTCTTCCTTACTCATGGCTCGTTACGTAACTATAGTTTGTAGTTTTCCATAATCCATAATTCGAGTCATCGTCATCATTATTATTATTCCCGTGATTAGGATTATGATATTTCATGTCTGCAGTCTGTACTTTACTGCCTCTTTCATCTTAAAATCTCTAAGCATTTAATTCTATATAAATAAAATGCGCTATTACCTATTACATTTCAGCTTTCAACCCTCAGATAAAATGTAAATGGAGACGCACAACTTTTCTTCTCCACTCTCAATTCTCAATTCTTCTTAGATATCTCAGTATGTATTAGAAATAAGAAATGATGCAAAGTTTCATCATGTCATGAAAGGAAAATACGTAGAGAGTATAGAGTGAAGCAAAACAGAAATAGAAGACGAAAGAGTCATCCGACCAGCGACCAGCAAACAGACCAGACCAAAGTGATGATAAATGATACATTTTTTGCACAGCATGAAAATTTTCCTTGAACGTTGAACATTGAACATTGAACATGGAAATTGCCGACTTGTTCTTGGTTCTTGGTTCATTTGATATGGATTGGCTCATGTGGTGCTTTATGACTTGATATCATAGTCCACAGTCCATAGTTCGTCCCAAGTCTTAGGTCTCAAATGTATTATTTAGTTGAACTCCCTCCGGCTTTAAACAAAACAAAACAACAACAACCGACCGACCGACCGACCGATGAATTGATGAATTATTTAGTTCCTTTTCGTCTAATCAAATCTCAAGTCTGACATTTCATGCATAAATTGTTCTTCTAATACTAAATAGCCAATACACAAACTCCAAAATAACAAAGAGATAGCCAAACTTCTCATTCTAATTTCTTATGTCAGAGAAAAAGTTTAGCGGTGACAGCCTCATTTCCAATTCCACATTTCCAACGTCCAAGCTCAAATGTCAATTGACTAATTGCCAATTTCCAATTTTCAAAACTCACCTAGTCTGCTGTTTTTATCTCGCTACAATCAAAGTTCAAAGTTGTAAATGAGGCTCTTTTGTCTTTTCGTATGTTTTCTGCCGCTTCATTTGAATTTGGCATTGGTGACCGGTTGACACCTTGAACTTGACTTTATCTTGATTCCTCATTCTTCATTTTTCACGCTGCACTGGATTATGGAGTATGGATTATGGAAATGTCTTTCATTTTCTACGTACATTCAGCATTGAGCATTGAGAATTGAGCTGAGTGGGGAATTAGTCCTTTTGTCTTGCAACTTTCAATGATGATGATGATGATCAGAAGGAGAAAAGGAGGAGGAAGAGCGAAACTCATTTGGAGTTGTGGTTGTGGCGGCGCTGGAGAGTTGAGAGTTGAGAGGTGATGATGATGATGACGAAGAGGTTTGATTTTGTTTTTTGATTTTCACCTAATTGGAATTGGTGTTTTCAACATGGACAATTACATGAGTATTACAATCTAGAATGAAATGGCGTTCTTCTTCGTCTCAAGTCTTCCTCTTCCTTTTGGTTTAGTTTCATGCCCGAAACCAAGACAAAACCATCAACGTCCATATTCCATATACAGACCGAAGGGCAGTCCAGATAAATTTGAAACAATGCACATTGTGTGAGTGAGAGAGAGAACATGTCATTCGCCATTCCTTCTTCTTGCTGTACAAATTATTATGCACAAAACACAAATGCATGTGCATTCGCTTTGTTCTACCTTCTAAGAAAGGAAGTGAGGAAAGAAATTCTTTGCTTTATGACTCTTCCACATTGTAAAACCGAGTCAACTTATTTGGATCATTTCCTTCCCTTGGATTTCCATGTCCTGTCATGTCAAGTCATGTGATTGGATTGGTTTGGTTTGGTTTAGTTTGGATCGGAATGGAATGAATTGGATGGAGTGTCAGTGATTTGGAATTTTGAAGGAGTAGAATCGAATCGTCCATAATATTTTTTATGCTCCATTTGGAATACAAATGTCGATCAGAATAAGAAACGGATCAGGAACCAAATGAAGGAAATAAAATGAAACAAGTCGAAGAATTTATCTTGTAGCTCGTACTTCGTTTCTCGTTCCTCGTTTTGTACCTACAACTCACGAGATACAAGGTACAAATATGGCAAGTGTGTGATAATCTAACACAGAACAGAGAACGCAGACTTTAGATTCTAGATTCTAGATTCCAAAGAGAATGACTTTTGTTTTAGATAAAAGAAAGAATTGGGATGTGGGTGTTCTTGCTCGTGTTCTTATTTCCCGTCCGTATTTTCCATTTTTTATACCCACCAAAGACAAGAGGAGACAGGAGAAGACATGAGAGATGAAATAAAAGCCTGTTGTGCATACAGTAAAGGTACTGAAGGGTGAGGAGTGAAGAGAGTGAGAAATGAGGATATTTGGTTATGATTCAAGTTTCAAGTCTCGTCCTCATCATCTTCGTGGTGCTGGTGCTGATGCTGGTAGTTTTTAATACCTTGTGTAATTGGCTATGTGTGAGGAATTACAATTCCATTTATTATCATCATCATCCTTCTTATGCATAGAGTACATACACCTTCAGCAGTTGTTTTTGTATTTGTATTTCCACGGGATTTGCTTGTTCACTTGTTGATAAATGACCCTTCATCTGCTCCTTTAATCAAAATACCCATTTTCAATCCATCCCAAATATTAATATTAGCATCAACATCAACACATTTGAATATCAGCAGTCAACAGTCAACAGTCGGCAGGATGGAAATAATAAATGAATGTGTGTACAAAGTAAAATTTACAATCTGCATAATTACAGTCTCACGTCTGCTCTTACATTTTTATGTTTACTCTTGAGACTTTAAAACAAATAATCAGGCTCTTTGTTGACTTTTTCAAACCCAGCTAATCAGCTCACATCTCAATATTCAATATTTCACCAGTATTTAAATAGCAAAATCAATGAATGATCAAGGATCAATTAAAATGAAAATCATGGCGCCATAACTTTTTTTACTTTTTTGAAACAATTCTGAATTCTGAATAAATATTTTTTCAATTTGAGACAGACGCGATTTTTAATTTAACAAAAGGAAAAGTAGTAAAATGATGGACTTTCTATGGTTCAGTTTGCTGTTTGTTGTGAATGTTGAATGGTAAACGGAGAAGCACATTGGATTTTCGTGCTTGTTGTTGTATTTTGTTGTGTTTTGTTGGGCGTGAAGAAAGAGGCAGAAAGTGTCTCATAATAACAAGTATATTTTGAACATTAGATATTAAATATGCATTGGAAATTAGAAACTCGATCCCAGAAATTTTTGGTGACTTATTTATTATCATGCCTTCCCTATAATAAGCATCAATAACACATAATAATATGCGAATAAATCAAAAATGAGGAAATTATGAGTGTACACAAAGCACAGTGTACGGTGTAAAATGCATAACGTGCCTAGTGCCTATACACAAAATATTTATCATGTATTTTGTGTTTCATGGAAAATGGAAAGTGAAGCGAGGGAAAAGTAGGAAATTCTTCATCATTTTGTATTTTGTATTTTGTATTCTGCATCGAATTCGAATTGGCAATTGGCAGTGTGCGTGCATGCACATTAAATAGTAAAAAGTGAAGACTAAAGAGTAAAGAGTGAGAATTAAGAATGGAGAATCGAGAAAAGGGAATGTGCGTAAAATGTAAAATAATATGCATTATGAAAATATATTGCACACTGATATATGAATATTGTAATATTATGATGATTTTTATAGCTTTTCTTCCGATGCTGTCGGCAATTTTTGTTTCTTGAGAATTTACAATAGACTCATTTCATTAGCGAAAAGACACAAGACACAAGACAGAACACAAACTAAGCCAAAATGTATATTCAAGGGAATGGCAAGAAGAATAATGATGATAATAATGAGAATGACAGTACATATTACATATTACACATTACAAATATTGCAAAAGCTGTAGATTGTAGATTGTAGATTGCAGATTGACGATTGCAGATATGTAAAAACAGCGTGGAGTCACATTCAGACCATTTTGGATTGCTGTGGGCGTATAAAGATAAATACGAGATGTTAGACGTATCATGCATATGAAATAGGAAATAATAAAAGCACTAGAGTCTAGAATCTAGAATCGAGAATGTGATATGCTTTTTGATACGCATATCCAAAATGATACAAAATACTTATCTACGCACTACGCGTCTATAGATCTACGCACAGAGAGAAGAGAGAACACGCGGGTGACGATACATATATCTGCATTTGTTTGATTTTGCATGTATTTTCTGGTAAATATTCTTGCAGCATCTTGTAGAGTTTCTCCTTTCATTTGTTATGTTCTTGCTCATTATTATTATTTGTAGGGTGGTTTTTTATTGTCTATTTATAAATATTAATGTTAAGATTTGTTTGTTGTAAATTGGTTTAAGTCTCAGATCACAAGTCTAAACGAAACAAGAGCTTTAAAAGAGTAGAGTTCTGAGACTTGATACTTGAGATTGAAAATTGAAAATTGAACGGATGCAGGATACAAATCATTTTTTGTTTCTTAGTTCTTGTTGCTTGGAGCATGTCTAATATCAAGTATCAAAGCAACCGTTTTGATTTTAGAATTTGCAGACAGACAGACAAAGAAAAGAAAAGGGAAATTTTTTTGATCAAATTATTAATGACTTTATTTTTAGTCAACTGCTCTCATTTTCCTTTTTTGTACATAAATGTCTTCAATATTTGACCCTTTTTGTATGGTATGTGTTTACTAATTACAAATTAATTATTGTTGTAGCCTTTGGAATTTCCCTAGTTTCAAGTTTCAATGGCAAATAGTCAATAGTCAATACATATTTTAAATTCGCAAGGATAAATAATTAAAAATCTGCAGGCAAATATCAAATATCAATGTGAATATCGATTACCAGTCCCTTATTAAAAATGACTGATGGCAATAATACATTCTTCTATTGTAATTAATATAATACCTCTGTTTAAAGTTTAAATTAAACAACGCCTTTTAAGCTGAAACCAATGTAAAAGTAGACAAGTGGAGACAGGCTTTTCTTAGCGATTCATCAAAATCTCCTTTGGCAATTGACAATTGACAGTACAAATTTTAAATTACCTTGTGAAATTTCGATCGATGTAGTCCGTAGTTTAATGTCACATTCAAATTCCCTATTCGTATATTCAGCCTCAGTTAAAGACCAAAAGAAGTGTGATTGCTCAAGTACTTTGTGAGACAATGTCTGTTTGTTTTGAGTTTTGAAATTAATAAAGTTCTCACAAATTTTTATTTCATCTCAGTAAATGATAAATACACACTGAGACAGTCCGACACCGACAAATGCCGAGACCGAATTTTTCCCTCTTGATTCTTGATTCTTGGTCCTTGATCACTAATCGGCTTTTGCTCTCCTCTGTAATTTTGTAATTTCCTTATTAAATGAACCCTATAATATTCTCTTGTCCCTTGTCTTTTTGAAATTTTGAATTGAAAAATTACACCTGATAATTTAGAGAGAATACAGAGAAAAAGTCCAACTGGAGGAAAATAATAGAGGAATTTTACGCGTACCGTAGTCAAACTAATTCAAAGGTAAACGTAAAGTCAAAGCGAGTCAGGACAAGCTGTCAGCAAGACGAGAGTGTGTTGAATCAAGAATCAAGAGATTCTCTCACCATATTGACTGTCGGCTTCATCACCATCATCAACACTACATCGTATTGTCAAAATCGGCATCGGCTTCGGCAAGTCTTTACTTTACTCTCTGTGACTGTGTGTGTGTGTTCGTCACTTGAGATTGTTAGCGCTTCTCAATTCTTCTCTTTATTTCATTTTGTTTCATTTCAGAGCTGTTCACTGTACATACATTGTACAGTCGAAATAAAGAAATGAAAGAAGGAGGCAGAAAAAAGAAAGAAAGAAATGATGTCGCTCTTTTGAATTTCCTTAATGACAGCCTTTGTCTAATCCTGTTCAAATTCTCTCTTCGTTTTCATCCTTGCGCTGCATACGACTCGAGTCTCGAGACTCAAGTCTCCACTATAAAAAGGGATTCAGATTATTTTTATACAGCATGTTTGAATATTACATACATGACATACTATAATATGATATAATGTAGCTCAAAGAGAAAGAGAATTACACCATTTCTATTTCTATGGATAATAAGAGAAATATTATTAATAATAATGGGAGACACTTGTAAGGTGTAAGGCACCTGTGCCTTTGCCTTCGTCCTTTCAGTTTAAAGTCTAGAGTCTAGAGTCTAGAGCCCTGTTCAACTTCTCCGACTATTACTTGCAATATTTGTGAAGGAAGAGGAATGAAAAAGCGGCAAGGACTTGAGACTTGACTTTGACTGTGATCCTTCCTTCTTTTCATATCTAATCTCGTGTGTGATACCAAATACCGAATACAAAATACATGGTCTGACAGTCCCGCCACAAGCAAAATTACACATTAGTCTGTAGTCTGTAGTTTGGAGTTTGTAGGGCCACAGTCAAAGTTTCGGATGAGACTAAACAGATGAGAAAAATATACATTGGATACGTGTATAATGTGTATCAAAATGATGTACAAATGTATATTATGTCTTGAGACTTGAGTCTTGAGTCTTGAATCTTGAGTCTTGAGTTTCCAAGTCAAAACCAAAGTCAACGACAGAGATGGATAAAAAAACATGCAGTGTCTGTACGTGAGGAAATTTATTTCAGACCTGTGGTTTTTGAAATAAGAAATTCATAAAATTATTTTGATAATTTTATAAAATACTAGAGGCAATTCTGAGTAATTTGACCTATAGAACATCCCCCTATCACCTAAGGGTGACCCGCCAGACCCAACTGAAAAAGTGTCAAAAAGTGGCAAAAGTGCGTTTTAAGCTTGACTTGGGACAATTGTCATTTCCATAGTTTTTAACTTTTTTTACTTTTGTCAACGGATTCTAAGAGGTATGGATCATACAATTTGAAGTCCTTTTAACCGCCGAAAAATTCGCAAAAATAAGCCGCCTAGGCGGTTTTTTGTAAACACGTCTATTTGAAATTTTTTAAACGGCTATAAAATGACAAGATTTGAATTTTAATAAATGAAACTAACCCTATCATTTGTAAAAAGCGATGCTGAGTCGATTAGTCCCCATAACTTTTTGATTTAAGGCCCACTGACCTCTAAAAACATCAATTTTTAGTTTTTCACCCCATTCACGAATTTTACCTCCATTTTTGACTTGGGACAATTGCCATTTCCACAGTTTCTAACTTTTTTTACTTTTGTCAACGGATTCTAAGAGGTATGGATCATACAATTTGAAGTCCTT
>JAQGBH010002590.1:0-23632 GCA_034698265.1 Sminthurinus aureus
TATACACGGTACGCACACACAATGTAACTTGTTCTCTTGTCGCTGATTGAATATTGAATGATGCTTATTTCTAAGGTATCTGTAAAAGTCTTTTTAAAGTAGCTTTTGAAAAACCTCCACAGAGGGCGGAGTGTAGCAGGAATGAATACTCGAGAGTAATTATTATAAAACTTACTTTATTGTAATTACGTTATAATAATTAGGATTTCCCGGTAACTACTAAACTGATAGGGATGTATGATGGCTTAAAATGATGAGGAGGAAATGGCGAGTCTTTTGGGTTACTGCCTTTTTGAGAAATGTATTTGTAATTTGAAATAATAAATAAAACTTGAGAATTATTATTATGAAACTTACTATATTGTAATTATAATAATTATAATAAATAGGATTTCCCGGTAACTACTAAACGGGTAGGGATGTATGATATCTCAAAGTGACGAGGAGGAACAGACGAATCTTTTGTCTTACTGCCTTTTTGAGAATTGTATTTGGAATTTGATAAATTAAATAAAACTTGGAAGTTATTATTATGAAAACTCACTTTATTGTGAACATACTCGTTATAACCTCACGGGAAATCCCCTGATTTGTGATGAACGACTCAGTTGGATCAAATCCCGACGGGAGGAATTCCAGTCAAGGGTAGAATTTGCTTATTGTCGAAATGACCCGGATCGAACTATTTTTGATTCCGATTTGATACCTTAACAAAACGCTAATATTATTATTAACTAAACAATAAATGAAAAAAGTATTTGATGACTTTATTTGTAAGAAAGAAAATCAATGCAAAATTCATTGAAATACCCACTTCAAAGAAAAAACAAAAGCATGTAAATTTAATTGTGTAACGTGTAATTAAAAGTTCAATTCAATTTAAATATTAATTTCCGTCTAGGATTTTTTTGGCTGATTGTTCATTTGTCTTTCTGAGTTAATAAACATCAATAATCAATAAATACAAAAAATCGAAGCAATATAAAACTACACTGCACGAAATATAGTTTGCTAATTTGATATTCATTTTTCCCCACTTGACTAATTGTAAGAACCCGTTAGCTTTAACCCCATCTATTTTATTCTTTTTCTGTTGTGGAAAATGAAGCTACGACTTCATTACATTAAATTATTTGCATACTGCTTCACCATAAATGAACTTGAGTAGTTTGCTCTTTCTAATATAAATGTCACGCACACAAGAAATTGATTCATCATTCGTCTCAAGCTGATTTGTTGAAAAACTACAGCTATCACCATGACAACCACGAATGATGAAGCTGTATTTTTTATCTCTGCTATTTTACATTGAAATGTTTGTTGTTGACGAGATGATGCTTTCTTTCGTGTTGTACCTTCACAAGACACAAATCGAGAAGATGAGATATGAAACTCGTCTGCCCAAACACCGAGAGAAAACTTCGTCTTCAGCTACCAAAACTTTATTTTGTAAAACGAAACAAAACTTATAAATTTATTTTTGAATAAACTTATACAGCACTAAATAAGCAATATAAAATGTAAATCTAGGTACAAAAAATAATCGTAAGGACTCCGCACGATTTATAAAGGAAAATGGGGGCACGACCAATCGAGCCCAAATTTTGCACACAGGTACTTTAGACCAGTGGTGATTTTGTAAATTTTGATGTGCCGGAACGCTCTCAAAATGTGCATTTTACCTAGTGTACATTTTTTCTTAAAATTTCCATTTTATCTAGTGTAAGCCCAATCTTTTTTTTGGAGCCTCACAAAGCGGATACTAATCGGTCGTTGTGTTGCACAAATACCCAGTTTTTGTAGGCATTGTTTTTTGGACTTTTTGTGGGTTGTGTTTGATAACTTTTAGGCTAAACGGGCCATTATTTGCCCATGATGATTCATCCGAGATGTCAAGTGTTTTACAAATAAATAAACAAAGGTCAACACTTTTGATTCGAATGGGTTTAATCATTTTTACACGAAAGCATGTAAAGCTTTGACTGCACGAAAATCTGACGATGGCGTAGAAAATCAGTATTTTAATTTTCCAGTTTAGCCGTTCATTTTGTAATCAATTTTTGCCTGAAAACATTTCTTATTAATGTTGAATATTTCCATTCAATAAATCGTTTGAGCAACTTCACTCTTCACTCATCGAGCTGCAAGGAATGGCAAACGATGTGTATTCAGTACTGTTTGCAAAGACCCGCAGCGAGCGAAGCGAGCTGAAAACTTTTTCAGATTCGGCTAGTAACAAGCCTTGAGAAAATGTAAAAACACGTTCCACCATTGCCAATGGATTTATCACACAATTTTGCGTACTTGAAACGAATTTTATTTAAAATTCCTTTCAAGAAGTGCCGGAACTGCGTTCCGCCATCAAAAAAAGTGCCGGAACTGCGTTCCGGCCCGTTCCGGCACAAAATCACCACTGCATGATACTGTATGTATGTTATGTTTTCTGTTTAGTTGCCGTAAGCATTTGTTTTATACACTTGAATTATTATTATTACTGAAATAACTGTATAACCTATCACCTATTATATTATACATGCATAGTTGATACTTTTACTCTCACTCTCTATTTTTAATCCCACACCCCACACCAAATGAAAATGAGGGATAAAAGGGTCACAGAAAAATGGAAAGAGAAAATCCTCAAATTGAAAGCTTTTACCTTTATTCTTAATTTACAAGTATTTTTCTTTGTATTTTTTCTAATAATAATAATAAAATTTATTATTATTGTTATTATTACTTTTTCTCAAAAATTCTTATTAATGTATAATATTCATAGATTATAGTCTAGCCATTTGTGCATACTACGTCAGTTTAATCTTTAATCGTTACAAACGCAAATTACAAACAGGCTGGCGTTGAGTAATAAAAATGAAATGATTCTTCCATTCTTTTACAGTCAAATCTTCCCTGTCAAAGTGATTCTGCATAATATATCTTATTATCTTATGCATACATAAATAAATGCATGAAACAATGCAGTTTCAAGTTTGAGAGTGCCATTTCACGCTGTAGGAAATAGGAAGATAAATAAATCCTATGCCTATTAATTCCTTGTAGAAAAGCTTTAACATCACTTGGAATTTGCAATAGACGCAGTGCATAGTGCTAAATGTTTATTTATGTGCAGCAAAGAATTTAAGGTTAATATGTCATTTTTTGCCCGATTCTCTCTCCATCTCTCTCTTGTACCTCATGTCGTCTCTATTGTAATTTGCAGTTGTAATTTGCAACTAATCTCATGTTCTACCTATGCTGTAAAAATTTCAGAGAGATTTCAACCAAGTTTAATTACAAGAAACACACAATACAAAATGATAGATTATATTATGAAGTATGTAAACATCATATCGTTGAATTTATCTAAATTCTGAATGTGCACTCTTCTGCATAATCTATGCACTATGCACAAGATGAATATCAAATCAAGTGATTTTTTTAAACTAGCAGGTAATAGACTCGTAATTCTTAGACTTGTTTCATGTTTGATGTTGGTATAAAAGTGCAATAATATTCTGCTACAAAATAAAAAGAGGTAGAAAAAATGAATGGGCTAATTCTAAATTCTAAACTTGATCAAGTATTAAGTCTCACATAAAAAAGAACATGAAGCACCTATGAGAATTTCTGGCAGTTTCGCTCCAAAATTGAGAACATACTGACCTTTGTTTGCATTATTCATGGATAAAAACTAAAAAATAAACCCTACTTGCTGCAACTACTTCTCTTGAATGTGAAATCGTCGAACATCGGATGTAAACATGTTTTGGGCATAAAATTCCTATTTTCTCGACGCTCAAAGCTCAAAACTCAAAACCTTTCAACTTTCAACATTCAACAGATCGAAATTCGAAATGTTTTTGAAATTAACCCCTTTGACAGTGAAAATACGTCTTGTTTCTTGATTTGTTGTAAAAATTTTATGCTTTTGTATTTTATATGTTCTTCTTTTCATCCACCATCCACATCCACATCCACCCTTTCAATTGACGACGTTGACACAACAATGGTACGATACAAAATACATAATACATACGGATAAGATGGAAGATGGATAAAAAAACCAAGAAAAAAGAGAGAGGATTACGACAATTTCCGATTTGAGCATGACATCCGTTCAAGTTGAGCCTCGTCGTTAAAGGAGGATGCGCTCATTGAGCAAATCGTCAGAGATTCAGAATCTTTTAATCTCTGTTCTGTGTGCTGTGTACTGTGCATGTACAATTTTATTCCAGTCGTAACAATTGACGATACGAGATACGAGATACGAATACATGTGTATGACATCTACATGCATGCATACATTTTACATTGCACATGACTCAAATCTCAATTTACATCGTTTTTACCCCTTTCAAATCATAGTCGAGCAAAACATTTATCTTCTCTTGGTCCTTTCTTCCTCCTGTCTCCTGTAATTCTCCAATACTTTGAAGATAACTACTTACAACATACAACGTACAACGTACACCAGACAGTAGACAAGTAACAAGTCACTTTACGATTAGCGCCTTCAAATTTACTCTACTCTACACTCTACACCGGCATTTGTATCAGCACCACTGCTTCAAAGTCATTTCAATTGTCAATACATAAAAAGATGTGTGCAATGCACATCAGAATTGTACAAACTCCTTAAACCTGATACTTGTTATAGTTTTCCCGACTCTATAAAGCTCATTAGAAGTTACAAGTACAGACTTATTATTACATCGAATATCTACCTGTATCTTCGTATGACTACCGACTACCAGCCATCAGCTATTACTATTTTTGTACAAAAACCATCTCATCCTTAGTACTGACTGGATTCCTTCAAAATGTCCAATGTCCTTATATGTAAGCTCAGGAGTCAGAAGAATTAAGACGGGAAGATGTATGAAGGATGGTGTGAGTTTGTTTGATTCATCCTGCTCCCTGATCAAGGATGAAGGATGAACGCCTACACATTACTTTACACAGCGTACGTACATTTCCTTACAATTTCAATCCACTGATATTAATACTCAATACTTGTACTTTCATCTTCAACTGTATGCTGTGTGTGCAGCAAGCAGCGGTTGGGAATTGTGAATTGTGAGTGACAAAGGCTTGAAAAAAAAATCTGTTGCTTCAAGTTTCAAGCTTCAAGAATCAAGATTCAGGATGACAAGCAAAAATCAGTTGTAGCCTGTCTGTCTTTTACCATTTACAGGAGCAAAAAAGAATTCAAACCGAAAATAATCTTACAAAGTAATTAAACATGAAAAAGAGATCCAGCTACACATTCAGTATTTCAGATTTCAGTTATTATCATTCAGTCATTCCGCATTCGGCATTATAATATTTTAAAAAAATCTTGTATCGTAAATAGTATACTATAATCATAGCTTGATGAGTAATGAGTATTCATCCCGTTACTATGTGCATACACTGAATACGGGATAGGGAATACGGAATAAAGCTAGGCGCAATCTGCACCAAGTACACGGTACAGGGTACAAGGTAGACAGTAGACATAAATGGTACTAATTACCATCAAAACTCAAACTCAAATTCCGTCCTCCGTTCTACGAGCTACGAATCTTATCTTACATAATTACTATTATTATTATCATTCAATTGCCAGTTTCATAGCACGGTACTGTTCTCTTCTGTACTGTACTAAAACTACCGACTACCGTCTCACATCAATCTGTCTAAATGTTGTATACAAAAATACGCATTTATTTACTCCCGTAGAATGTGGAAGAGAGACAGGGAAAAACAGGAGAATATTACATTATACATACTCGGAATTATTATTAGTATGTTATTATTATTATCACTACTATAGAGTACGAGACAGTTTTCTATCTTTTTTTTCTGTTTTTTAAAAAAACACCAACAAACGTATAATCTTTATAGTACTAGCGGAAAACATGGAAGGAAAAAGTTAACACAGAACTCTTGTACAATATATTTATTACTTATTATATTATGTGGAAAATAAAATGAGAAATGCGTAATGGGACTCAGGAAACATTTTGATGTTGTGGACTTTTTTGTACTCTGTTTTTAGTAATAAATACTAAATACGACGTACGACGTGCGACATCAAACTCCTAAAGTTACTTGGCTTAGCTTGACTCGAATCAGTATAGTAAAATAGGAAAAAGGAGGAATATTTTCCATTTCAAATTTTAGCATGAGCAGTGAGTGTGAGTAGTGAGCAATATGAATTGTAACAGACAACAGAGAATATACATTGTAAAATGTAAAACAAAAACATGATATTAATATGTACAGAAAATTATAGAAAATTATTATTTTATGGACAACGCCTTAAAATTTAAAATGTATACGTTTTTAGTCTGACATAGAACATGTAGTAAATGTAAAATGTAACAGTATAACGGAGAAGAACACTGTCTCTGTGCTCTGTACTCTGTACATCTATTGGTACATAAAAGTATAAGTATACGATATACGAATGAAAATTCTGCGAGTTTCTTCCGGATTCCACATAAAACATAAAACATAGAACATAAAATGCACAATTCCTAAATCCTGAAACCCTCGTTTTATTTTTTTTCTTCCTTAGAAATACCAAAGACATCATAATCAGTAATCAGCGAAAATACTATACGTCAGACAACAATAGGACAGCATCAATGTCAATGACAAAAATGACAACTATAAACACCATAATTCATACGGCACAATGTACAATGTACAGAAAGAGAACAAGAAACAAGAGTAATAATAACAAGTTTGTAATTGTTTTGTTTTGTCTATTGTAATCTTGTTGTGTGCAGTGACAATGACAATGATAACGACAACATTTGAGAGCGACACCAGGAAAAGCCGAAGACCAGAAAAATATCATGTGACGACATACGGCATTCAGCATTCAAAGTATGTATCGAAAATCGACAGTCAGTATGAAGTAATCACATTGCAATTATAAATCCAACAAATTAACTGTACTGTCCAAAATCGTGATACTAGATTATTTTTTTTAGGTATTTTGTATCTTTGAACCATTCTTCGGATTTACCTTGCCCTTGCTAGTTTATTGTCATTATTATTATCTTTTCGAATCTTTTCTACAAACAATTTACAACAAAACGAGGACCGATATATTACATTGATTATGTCTGTAATCCACACGTTATGAAAAAACAAAACAATTAAATTCGTAAATTAAAAACCCAGGTCTAAATTTTAAATTCCTCATGATTCATACTTCATATTTCATATTCACATGTTCACTTGTTTACATTTTACATATCAATACTCCATATTACACAACAACTTCATTCCAATCACGTTTCATTGCGACATACTTTAGTATCTTGAATCTTGACTTACAACTTACAACTGTGTTGAACTGTCCACTTGATGAACATTGAAATATGAATATGAATTTTGGATAATGGGCAAGTCCTGCGTACCGCGTACATTATGAAATACGGAAATGTTTGTGTGTTTGCATGATTAAATTCCTCATAAATTGCATAAAAACCGTTATTGTTGAGAGTTGAGAGTTGAGACCTGGTGATGGCGAACTTGGAACAAGTTGTCGAGTACGGAGTATCTAGTATCTACAATCTACAAGATCCAAACTCAAGCCAACATGCTGAGATTCCACGTTGATGACCAACGACGAGGAGGACGACTACAGCACTGAACACTGAACATGGAACATACATAATTTTCAATGGTCAAGATTTCTGTCCAAGTTCCACACTTGAACTTTATCTATGACTTTTTGTCATGTGTAGAATCCCAAATGTGACGCACAATACACAATGCACAATATAAAATATAATACATAATATGTGAATGAAGACGAAACAGTTTAACCAGACAAGTCGAAAAGACACCGTACACACCTACTGTTCGTTGTTCGTTTGCTTCTCTTGTTGAAGCAAAAGCAACTTTGTACTTTGCACATTTTACATTTTAGCCGATTCTCCTTGCTTTACCTTTCCTCAATTTGAGAATTGTGAGTAGTATCTTGTACTTTGCACTCAGTTTCACCAACTTTTCAACAGCTTGACTCCATCCTCCATTCTCTCTGTAATATGAATTTTTACATGCAAAAAGGCAAGAAACATGAGATTCTCTCTCGGCTCTCCATACTCAATGCTCAATACTCCTCGGCTTATCATTTCCTATATTTCATTTTCACAGGTATGCAATTGCCATGTACAGGTGTACACGTTGTACATTGTACATGGATTTCATTTCAGTTGCCGACACACTATTTCCCTCATCATCATCCCTAATCCCTCATCTCTCAACTCTCGAATCTCAACCCTCAACATTGTCCCATGATAAAAGATGTAAGATGCAAGATACAAGTTGCAACTTCATGTATGAAAATCCGTAAAACTTGAAAACTCATGTCGATAAACATGTACAGAATATAGAATACACTGTACATCTATAGATGGACTATGAACTATGAATGATCTAACAGAAGAGGGAAATGACGGAAATCTTTGGAGGTTGTATAATATTCTATATTATAATATATTTTACACATTCAGATACAAACCCTTTATACCGTACACAGTACACGAATTTTACGACTTTGACTTATCTCAGCATCTCTCTGGCATTCGGTATTCGGTACAGAATATTTAATTGAATAATAAACATGACCATTTCTTATAGTGTCTAGTATCTAGTGTCTTCTTGTTTTACGTTTTACCGTACACACATCTTCAGTAATAAGTAATAAGGAACAGTGAAATAGTGAAATATCATACTGATTGAATTCGCATTGAGTATCGAGTATGGCATATGTATTGAGGATCCATAATCCATATACATATCGTATATGTACATCAAACATAATCTATAATCTATAATCTCTTTGGCTTTACAGTCTTTGAGTTTTGGGTCTCTCATGTAAGCACCAAGCACACGAAATAAAGATGCTCATTGAATGATCATTCGTGACACTGCAAACTGCAAAGACACCGAGCCGTTTTATGTTTTATTATTATTATTATTATTATTCTTATTTATTGCTATTGTATTGTTTAGATGGCCCTTGTTGACTTTAATCTAAGTGTGCTCGCCCAAATTATTTTACAACTGCCATAATACAATAATATGCAATCAACAATAAGCAGTATTCAGTATTCACACTACGCACACTATTCACTGTATGTATTACATTTCGTATACACGTCTACTGTATATTCCACATAATAGAGTATACAGTATAGAGCCATACTAAAAAAACTTTTAGGCATCACAAAGATGAAATAAACGAAACGTCTACGACCTCAAGAATGCAGTGTAAATATTTGTGTGTGAAACAGTCGGAAAATTAAAAAAAAAAACAAAAAATCCAATGGCAAAAGTGTTATGAGTACACATAAAAATCAGGATAAGGTTCAAGATTCAAGAGTAATCATATTAAAAAATATGTGCATTGTACACTCTAAACTCTAAACTCCAAACCAAATGTATGAGATGAAACAAAAAGATGGTATTTTTTTAAGTATTAGTTATACGTATCATGCATCATGCAATGTGTAATATCAAAACAGTATTATACAAAATACAGATGTATGACGTATTGTAAGTTGTAACTATAGGATGTTAGTGTGTCCTTTGCCGCTTCGTCAAATTTGATTGTTCATATACTTATAATACATACAACTTGCAATATAGTATAGATACTTGAAGCTAAGAGCATACAATACATCATACATTATACACCTGTATTGTACATAGTACATAGCATGTGTCTTCTCCTTCTGTTGTTTTTAACTGCGGTGTGCATTGCATTTCATTGCATTGGGTGGATTTTGGGATTTGGATTCTTAATTCTTACGGAGGAAAACAGAGTACAGAATAAAGAGTACAGCAGCCAAAAAGCTAGTTTGGTGCAGTTCACATCACTACACTGTACACTCTAGACTATATGAAAAAATGTATTCAGCATACAATAATATACAACTATGATTTAATACCTGCTTATTCCACTGTATAATGTCTAATGTACAATAGCATAGTGTTCATTGTAACTGTAATCACTACTCAGGGAATGTTATATTAGATTCTCCTTCGTGTGTATTAATTTTTTCCTGTTCTCTTCTCTCTTCTCGCTTCTCTGTTTACCCTCACTCATTCCTTCACGTTCATATATAA
Organism: Sminthurinus aureus; assembly: GCA_034698265.1. Classification (NCBI taxonomy): domain Eukaryota; kingdom Metazoa; phylum Arthropoda; class Collembola; order Symphypleona; family Katiannidae; genus Sminthurinus; species Sminthurinus aureus. The sequence continues at coordinate 10,135 of JAQGBH010002590.1, forward strand.
TATGCATAGCATATTATAAAATATAAAATATACAGTACGCATAGATACTAGATACTATAGATTATAGATATACACAAACACACACATATGCAGCAGACAGTTTAATTTACATGCATTTTACTTCCACAACTATGTATTTCTTATCCTACACACAGCACTTACATGATATTATGTGATCTGATGAGGACTTTTCTGATTGCAATGGCTAATTCTTCCTCTGCTCTGCCCTTTTTTCTCATTAACTGTTTACCAACTACTGACTAGCTGTAGTTTTTGGTCAACTACTGATAACTTGGAAACGTGGACAATGGGCAAATGGACAAATGATGAACGAAGCACTGACCAAGCAAGATTCAAGCCACAAGTGCAAGCACTTATATTTCGCCTACTATATATTGTACTTTGTACTGTATACTGTATACATTCCACTAGATTTCAACCAAAAGCACAGGCATTTAATTTTCACTTATTGGTTATTGGTTAGTGGCGGGGAAAATACGAAAGGAAAATGACAATCCTGATGCCGATTGCCAATCACAGTGAATGATGAAAAAGAAACATTATTTTGCTCAGAAAAGTATTACTATCTGATATCTGAGATATATTATCCATTACAATGCCGCACAACTCCAAACTCCAAACTCCCAACTCCCAACACAATTGTAAATAATCGTATCCGTAATTGTAACAAGAGGAGAAACAGTTACGTATTACATTATTTTGTCATTCTTTCTAAAAATCTGCAGGTGAACAAAACTTTGCTGAATCACTGAAGCACAGACAGATATTTAGTATCATTCATAGATACAACATACAAAATTCAACATTCAATACTCATAATTCTTTATATCTTGTACCGACAGCTGAGAATTGAGAATTGAGGATCGAGGATGGAAAAATGTAATACGCACTCAAATTTCTAGAAAAGTTTTGCAGGATTACTGTAACCTGTTACCGATATTATTGTTATTATCATTATTATGATGTTTAGATAACTGAAAAGTCACAAAAGTCACCAGTCCATTCCAAAATCAAATTATTTCTTTCCCCATAATTCCTAGTAATGACGACTCCAACCATCATCAATAAATTGAAAACTACTCTATTTTTCAATTTACTTCATTCATCTAACATACAACATACAAGTGTACAGTCAAGATTCAAGACGACTTGAGTTTTGCTTTGATTGAGTATGGAGTGATTTTTGGTATGACAATAAAAACCCAATGGGGATTTTACATGACAAAATTCCACATTCCACAATGGAGGGGGCCAAAACCTCCGTTTAAAATGCATCCGAGCGATACCTTCACCCTAATACGCAGCTTTAGAAATCAGAAATCAGAAACAACTGACGATGAGCTGAATATCGTGCTGACAGGATTAGAGACTCGGGACCTCGTGTGAAGATCTCCATATTTATCTGTATTTTGGATACAGTATACAGTAACTTGATAATCTATTTACTATGTACACCTCATGATCACGCTCAGCCATCAGCCATATATAATACATACAGCAAAGAGCATAGAAAAGATTATGAACATGTTGACTTTTCACAAAACACAACAATAAGAATAACTCTATAGTTGCTGAACATTAATGTACTGAAAAAAATCCTCAAATAATTAGCAGTTCACTCTTCAACAATAAAAGTCAAACTAATCTCAATAAGAAACTTTAGCTTGAGCCTTCTCAGTTTTATTTTTTATCTTTTACTTGGTTTTTCTATCATTTTCTAGTACTAATCGTACTACTAAGTATGTAGTAGGTGTTCAACGTGCATCGTGTTTTTTTTCTGTTTCAGCATGTCTGTTTGTTCCCACTTTACACAGACAATGTACAAAATCTCCTATTTGTTATTTGAGGGATGTTGCTCTACTCTTGAATTTTGAATCAAGAATCAAGAATCGAAAACCAAGTGAGTAATTAATACTGTTTGAAATTTGAAATACTTGAATTTCAAATTATGATACATGATACATGATCAGGTTTCTCCTGTGAATTTCTCCCTCCTCCTCTCTCGTCTATTAATTAGGAAATTAGAGCTTAGGACTAGAGTCTAGAGTGCTGTGGATACGGCCAAAGTTGTACAAATACAAAATAGAAACTGTATTATATTCATATTTTATTACGTTTTCGAAATTTTGATAACTATTATCAAAATGTATACTGTATATTGTACACTATACACCGTCCATTTTTTAATGTAAAAGTTAAAAAGTAATTTGTACAGACGAGGATGCATAAAGAATAAAAGTACATAAAATATGCATACCTCTACGAAATATCAAATGACAGTCAGTTTTTTTACATCAAGCTTTCATTTACAAATAAAACATGTAAATGTTAAATATTGTGTACTGATATTGTGTATTTTAATACTTGAGACGTCATGTTATACATTCTTGTTACCTTTTAACAGTACTAACCACTCTGAAGAACAAATTTTTATATTTTATATTTTAAATACAATGTAAAATATACACTTGGACGAGACAGGATGAATTAATGTAAAAAATATGAGTATGAATATAGCATAAAGTATAAAATATTTATTATCATTTGCACAAATCAAAGCTTTTCCTTCTTTTGTTTCTCTTCCTGCCCAACCTCTTACATATCATATCACATATCACACATCATACTGTATAGTGTAAAGTGTACCTATACAAGTTACACGGATATCTATCTCCCTGTCTAAAGTGTACAGTTTATATTAAGAAAACTGCGTATTGAGTGTAGAGTGTAGAACAAAAGACACGTGAGCAACTATATAAGTTATAAGTTAATTCTACTGTGCATTCATGTAGCAAATAATAATACCATAGCAAGGCTTAGTACACAACACAACAAGGAAATATTTGCAATTTGTGCTGTAAAATAATGTAGCATGAAAAGACAAAGGCAAAGGGTGTAAATGTACATACTACATACTACATGCAACACAAAATCCATGTACAATGTATATTTACTATTTACACCTTTTTGAATGCATAAGCCATGAATGTGATTTCCATTTTATTCCATATTCCATATTTTCGGGGTTTTCACTTTGATCCACTAAGTAAAACGGAAGCCCTCCAACTTCAATTTTTTTGCCTACTACCTTCTACACCTTAAGGCTGAAGACTTGAAGCTTAAAGACACACATACATAAACACATGAATACATAGGATAGAACCCCACCTTTACGTTTGTAGTTTGTACTGTATTTGTTATTTACTATTTACTATTTACACAACGAAACTTTGTAATTAAATAATGATATTCTAAACTCTTTACTCCCGAAAACACAAAAGGTTTTAGTCCCTTACTCTAACTTGAGACTTGAGCAAATGGCAAATGACGCAAAACGCAAGAAGCGCAATATTACAAATGATTATTATAAATGACGATGACGAATGAGAATAAAACCACTATAATTAGATTTAAATAAGCATCGTCAACTGGAAACTGGAAATGGGAAACGGATAAGGAGAGTCCAGTTTTCTGATCTTTTTAAAAAATAAAGCTTTGAATTTCCACAATAACCCTTTTGATGCCAGGAGGATTCAAGCAACTCCGAATTTCAAGTTGCTTGTGTATTTTCGTCCTGTTTTCTGATTGTAATCACTCCATATTAATTATTAACTACAAATGCAAGAAAACATGATAATTATGATAAATTATAAGTGATGAGCATGGAGCTTTCTATTCAATTTGTTTATTACGTTAGTCTGTAGTCTTCATTTCATTTTACCTCTATTGTATTTCATTGCATGAGCTAGAACTGAAAAACTCATTATAATTTTGTAACTCTGCGATTTGAGATGCTGTGCACAATATACGATATTCAATATCCATTTGTTTATTCCACATTTTGTATTTTGACAAACAAATAGTATAAAACATACAAAGTACAAAGTATAAAGGTAAAGATTTTGAATAAGTACAGCTTATACATACATAGTACATAGTATGTGTATGAGCAGGAGAACTTGACAGGTGAATTTAAAAAATTCCTCAATAATGATGAGGGTGAATTCATAGGTAAAACACGAAGACAAACTAATAATAACCATATCTCAACCATCTACTATTGACTCTAGACTCTAGACTCTAGACTCTACTCCTCATAATAATAGTAATAATAATAATAAATGATGTACGCATGAATACATCATATGAAAAATGTAGTATATACTATACACGTCTGTAAATATATTACATAGACATGGAAAATGAAAATGGCATACAAATTATTAAGTATGTAAGGATTCACATTCGTAACTACATGAATGTATATTTATTTAATATTTACTCACGTATGGTGAATGGTGAAAGATAGACAGACAGATACACTGCGTATTTCTATCCCATGTAAATATGCAGCATCTGCATGCAGTATGCAGGAAAATGTGCAATGGATAAAATAAATAATAAATATCCATCTATATTCTGTATGTTATAATGTTACAGGGTAACGTGAATAGTGAATAGCCCATGGCAAGCACGGCTTCAAACTTCAAACTTTTCATAACTTTATCATAGTTTCAATTCCTTTTTTTTGAATATTCTGATTCTGATTATTCTATGAGGTACGTATGTATATATATATATATATATATTATATATTATACAAGGCACAAAGTACAAAGTGTGACATGGGAAAATATTACACAGAGGGCAAAAAATAAATAAAACCTTCTGTAACTTTTTGCGTATATTTGGATTTTGTATACCATAAAATGCATATAAAACATAGTTCAAATGTTATAATTTATAATATACATTCCTGTATCTACATATAATAGGCATTCTGTGTGCAGTAGGCAGATGCAGAGTGGATGCAAATATGGATGATGATGACGGGAAAATAAGAAATTGAGTTTATTCTAATTCTTGTCTGCTTTCCCAGAATTCCCAGTCTCGCAGTAGAACTCACAACTCACAACAAATAACAAACAAATAAGAGTAAACATCTAATGCCAGTCAATTTCAAGCTTATTTGTATTTTTTGTGTACCAAGTACCAATGCACTTTATCATGTATCATGTACCATACACATTTCACATACAGGTATAAACAACACTCAAATAATCCACATATCCATAAATAATAAATAACTCGCAACTCGCTGGTTGAACCAGATTCCAAATGATAGTAATTTCTACCTTCTCTTCTTTTTTTATCTGTGTGTGAGGAGCAAAGTGCACGCATACTTGTATGCAAATAGTGAATACAACAACATTTTTATAACAAAATTTGATCGATCCTCAATACTCTCTCAATAGTCAATACTCAATGCTGTGAATAAAATCTAACAATTGTAAGACTCGCATTTCGTTTCAAGTTTCCCATAATTTTCAATGATCAAAACTCAAAACCACTGGAGTTTACATTCATGCTGCATTAGCCTGTAACTCGTCATGTTCCATCCTTGAACGAAATTACATGTAACACACTACCATAATATGTACTAAATCCACAAAAAAATAAATAATAATTTTTTAATACTTTTTTGTTTGCGGAGCATAAGTTTTACTTTTTACCCTCAAAATACGCAAACCAACCGAAAACTAATTGTTGTAGATACGTCAAACATCCAATTAATACAAAATAAAGTTGATTTAAGCTGATACTGAAATTTATTCATCATGTATTCATTGCATAGGGAATGTGGAATGGAATTGTGTCAAAAACGTGCTGTTTTTACCTTCTCTTTTCAGTTTGAAAACAAGAAATTTCTCATTCCTGAACCTGTGGATGGCCTCTGTCTGTGTGTGTGTGTGTGTCTTGTAAGATTAAATTGAAGCAAGTTTATAACTTCAATCCACCTTGTACTTTGTACATAAAAGTCTACAGTCAACATCATAAAAAGAACTACACTTGCAAAGTATAAATGAACTGAGTAATTTTTTAATCGTGTAAACAATACACACACTCTCTCTCTCTCGCTCTGGCTTTTTCATTTCATTTTATTGCACTAAATACTCAATAAAAAAAGAACATGATGTACTGAATGAGAGGATGAAAGGTGCTCTGAGCCTGGCGTCTCTTTTATCAAAATTTAGTGGTATGACTAAGAACGAATAAGTATTGTATATTGAAAGGTGATTAAAAATCATATCAATATCGATTAAAGGAATGGAAATAGCTTGAGCTGTGAGATTTGAGCAACATTTGAATTTTAAATAGTATTCATATTTCACAACCACCTGATTTTGAATGGCTAAGCAGCACTTCCGTTTTCTTTCTCTCTTACTCCTCATTTCACACAGTATTTTTGAACAACATAAATACGTACAACACACACTACACATTACACCTGTTTACAAAGCACAAAATGCAAAACACATGATGATGTGTTTTGACACGATTTTGATACATTTTTTTCTCTGTTTCTGTTCCTCTCAAAAATTTTAGCTTACTCACCTTTTGTCTGTAATGTACAAAGTACAAACCAAAATTTCAAATACATGATTCACCGTTCACTACATGAAAATATTTTAAATTCTAGCTTATAAAAACTGTTTTGATTATGCTTATAATCCAAAAGCGAAAAGCGAAAACAAAATATTCAAGTGCACAGATCCGGTGGCTTTTTTTATCATAAAGAGGCCTCTGTATTAGTACATATTGAAAATTGAAATTGAAGGGATAAGTAAACGTGAGAATGTTTAAATTGGATTTCGTATGATTATTTGTAGGTGCGATGTTTATGGTTTATGTAGCTTCAAACTAAGGTACGGATTGCATATTTGCATAATTAGTGAGAGAGAAGTTGGCTCAGCTCACATAGCTATAAGCATCCAGACTGGAAACTCTAAAAGTTTTCGATAAAACCACAGTCATCGACAGGAGACAGGAACCGCATAAGTAAAACAAGACAATTGAAATTAACTACGAGAAATTCTGGACCATGTTTAACGGTGAACAGTATTTCTACATATAACCTAATAGTTATACGTTATACATAATAATATAATCTCAAGATAGACTTGTATCTATTTTTATATCAAATTCAACGCATGCTTCAAAATTAATCTATTACTAGTAACAAGATTAACAGTAGATATGCCCTATGCACAGTACTGAATACTGATGCATCATGCATCACAATTCAAAAGAAGGGGGAGAAAAACACACAAAAATGTAATATTGTAATAAATTCTTGGTTTTCTCGTGGAAATTAATACATATATTTTTTACATCACTTTTCAATTTAACTTTCAAACTGTCCATCATGTAAATGAAACTTGTAAAAAAATTAGACATTAAAAATTAATACATGATACGAAATACGAAAGTAATATGAAAATAAAAAAGAGAGCAAATATAAATCTTTAAACTTTGGATTTGTATTCTTTGTACCACAATTGTGTGCCCTTTTTGTAGCATATTTACGTATTTATAGTGGAAAATAGAATTTAAAATTCGGACGTTGGTAAACACAATTCATGCCTAAACATGAACTATGAACTACGAATTATCAGTAGCAAAATACAATGTGCCCAGAAAATTCAAGAATAACGACTAACAACACGAGATAATACACAATATTACACCATGTTTTTCTTTTAAATCCTGAACAGCACACGTGAAAGCTACGGCATAATCAATAATTCATTACGATTTGCGACAGGAGCTGGATATTGTTTATTTCAAATTTCAATTCATCATTCATCATTCATAATCAATGATCGCTAATATTTTTGAACGGGATATTGAGTTTTGAGTTTCAGTCTTAACAAATAGTTTATATTAATAGCTAATAAGAATAAGTTTTCTTGGTCGTTGGTCGTTAAACATGGTTAAAAAATTTCGTTCATTTGTTTAAATTACGAATATAATGCACAGTATACAATAACATATAGTAGCGTACAAGGATAGGTATTAACTATTAAGTAATCAAACACTCATAAAAAGGTAAATAAGGTTGTTTAAAATCTTCAATCGAGTTCATCTCTTTCTCTCTCTCTCTCTCCTCTTCTCTCTTAGCGTTTATTGATTTATGCGTGGAGGTGACCAAACTGCCACTCATTCACAATCTACAGTTTTTCTGTTTCTTCACCGGAATACTATTATACATTATACATGCATAATATAATATAATATGATATCGTGTACACAAAAAACATGCATAATTTTTAGTACTACTCCACTCACCTAATGAATATTGAGTAGTGAATATAGTGAATGCATAATATTTGAATGATGTATCTTGTATCTATCAAAATTATGCACGCAATTCCGCGTGTTTTGTACTTTATACTGCATATCACAGAGTACAGAGAGTCGGAATACAAAAATACAGAAAGAACATAAAGGATGAAACAGTGAAAACTAAAAGAGCGTGAATCAATAGCTAATTGTTTGCTACTTGGAAAAAATGAGACAACAATCAAAGACGGAGAGAAAAGAAAAGGGGTTTAGTTGAGTTAGAAAATGCAAAAAAATTATGCATAGTGTATTCTGTATTCATTACATTATACATTGCAATACATTTACTCTGAGCTCAAACTCTAAAGTCTAAACACAAAACATAAAACATAAAAAGGTTCGCTGTAACATCAAAGTCCTCAGCACCAAAAACCAAAAAGTATGGTAATGATGTTGATAATGTATAATGTGTTGTAAAGAAAAAAAAGTATGCACATTTTACATTGTAAGTATTTATGCATTATTCTACTGCACAGAGAATCGTGAGAATATAAGAAGTCCAAAGTGATCAACATGAACAACAGTAGCAACGGAAGAGGGAAGCCAAGGTAAAATAACAAAAAGGAAGATGATGATGACGACGAATAAATGAGAAGAAAGAGCATACATGTGTAAGAGTTTCTTGCATACATGATGCCATAATTTAGCCACAGACCATGCAATGAATACGCTGAATATGCATTATTCTATACATATATATATATTATATGATTACGTATCCCGTCGAATCGGGAGGAAATTTTTGATATTACTTGTATTTTGTATTTTGTACCATATAACATGTACGTAAAATAACACATAATATGCATGTACTTTATACTTTACAATCCACAGTCTACAATAAATACATCTACATATATAAATTCAATTGCTCTCCGACGTGTTCTCTTGCATCTGTACTCTGTTCTTACTTTTTACTTTTTACACATCAATATCACGGGAGTATAGAAGATAGAAGACTATATTTTGTAACGGACGCTCGACGCTCATTGAACCTCGTATATATTCATCACATCTTCTCGTCTCATCCCTCAGTGTTTGGACTTTAAATTTTAGACCACTGACGATCTGAGATCTGACCAATTCCGTATGCAGTTTTGAGTACTGAGTATAAAAAGACAATTTACATTCACATTAGCCGACCCGATCATGAGTTGATTGTCCATTGTCGATTGTCGACTGACCATTCTTGTGTACATACCTTTGAACACTTTTCTCACTGATATAATAATTTACCCATATGATGTATGATACATACAAGATGACTGTATTGAAAAACAGCTGAAGTTTGATTTCGGAATTAAGATGGTTCAATGTTCAATACATAGGTATATCAATACTCAAAGCTAAATACTCCATTCCATACACAAGCAAACCCAGCCAAACCAAACCAAACTAAAAAACCATCATGATAGGTGCAAAATGTTATTCATCTTTGGGCTATATGTACAGAGTACAGAAACGGTTAGACCTGAGATACATAAAATAAAGATTAAATTGGCTGTTTTCTAAATACTAGCAACATTTGCACGTTCACAAAAGACCATCAACGATCAAAGTTTTGCCCCAAACAAAACGCCAGCCTACATTATACATGACTACTTAATAGTTCTATTAGATAGAAGATATTTGAGCCATTAAACATTCAAACATTACAAGTTATGGACATTCTGCATCCGACATAACATAGCACAACATGCCATGCGACGTGCCTGGATCCTGTATGTATAATGTACCATGTACACCTCAATTTGAAATGGTAGCATCATTAGTATCCATTTAATCCACGTAAATCAATAATGATTCTATCAATTCAGGATCCAAGATTCAGGCAAAATACATCCATACATTTTTCAGGAAAACAACAAGAGTTCGTTTTTTTTACTTTTTAGTCCAGAGTTCAGATCCTCTTCCTATAAAACTCGGTACACTGTACACCGTGCTTTAAATGTATAATATACAATATACACAAGGATATTTATTTTCTAAACTTTATGCAGTGGTGTAGCCAGTGGTAGGCGTGGTACGCGCTCGCCTACCAAAATTTTGGTAATTTCTAAGAAACTTGTCGACTTAAGGGCTATTTTGTACAATTTCTAAGAAATTTGCACTAGATAGAATAGAGTTTTACAATATGTCGCCTACCGCTTACAAAAAAATTTCGGCTGGCTACGCCACTGACTTTATGCATAGTTTGATAGTTTCTATTCTTGGATCGTGGGTTGGAATTCATTACAGTTGAAGTTTGAATATCATATAAACTCCATGTGATTTTTACACGGATTTATGATTGTAGGTAGAAGTGAGAATAATATTATTCTCACTTCTCAAGACTCAAGACTTGGTTGTTGATTGGATAGAATATAGAATGATATCATAAGTATTAACCACCTATGTAGTTGTGCGTAACAGCTCATATGCTCAAGTCTGTACTGATCACTAAGTTCTAGGCTTCAACACACAACAAGCTCAAAATTCAAAACTGAAAGATTTAAAAATATTTACGCACACACATACGCACATCATAAGATTGTGTATCAACATTGAACATGCGTTAATGTGTAAAATATCTTTTGACACAATATTCCTCTTTTCTAATTTCCAATCCTCTTGTTCACTTCTGAGTTACTCTTGAAAGTACAATGTAACAAAGTGCGTAGTACATAAAATGCCTATAGGAGCTGTTGGAGATTCGAGATTCGAGTCTCTTTGCATTCCACATTCCACATTCTACATTGTGCACAGTGCATATCTTTGATTCACTTGTTTATTCTCTCGCCTATCATTTTTTTTCATGTTTGCAAGATTTACAAGAAAAAACAATATCGATGAATCAATGAGCTTCCGCCACCACTAACAATCCTTCTCACAAGTCAGTGTATCTATTCTCTCTATACAATTTTGAATAATAATACATGTTTCTGAATGGGCCATAAACCGTACAAATCCTTCTCTTTGATACATGTGCTTTGTGCACTGCCAAGAATTACACTCACACATACATATAGAATCCAACACCAAAGTCCAAACCTGCATAAAAACTAAACGCTTGTAACTTGACTCTTGAGCTGTCTGCTTTTGCATGCATGTACAATGTACAATTAGAATGAAGACAGTGGAGTGGATGTGCAGGAAAAGTAGAAAAAGTAGATATGCAGGCCAAGTTAGAAAGTAAATCTCAGCATGGACAGTTTTACTATGTACAATGCACAATGTACAAGGCAGATTTGTCATGTTTACACTTACTCTATTCTGTATGAAGAATACACATTCTAAAGTATAATTACTGTACAATGTACAATGTAAACCTTAAACCGTAAGTAAAAAAGCATGAATGCATATATGTAACAGCAGCTCCTTCATAGATACAACCTACGTGTGACTTTTGTATTTTATATAGATCACTCAAAAGCACAGAAGATTGTAGACTGTAGGATATACCTATGCAGATAAGATGGGCTCAATGTTTATCCATATTTTTATGTATCGCTATTGATATTGATGAGACCAGTGGATCAAAATTAGAACCACAACTCAGCTCTCAACACCCACCGATGTCGGCAGAATTATTTTATTAATTATTTATTATTGAGCACCAAATTTTCCTCATTTCCATTTTTCATTTCCAGCTAATTCAATTTTCAATTAGTTAATATATTATTTATTATTTGATGTTAACAGAGGCACAGATATCGGTAATTAGATTGCCTACGAATTGAGAATACAAATAATACCTACAAAATATGTACATGATAATTAAACTATAAAAAATCATTTATGATAAATTCTGAGGTTGGACTGTCTAAATATTGCAACAATCATGGTAAACTAATGTCAAGTTGGAAGATGCATCAAGTAGCTTTTCTCTGTAAAAAGGAGAATTAATCATACACTACGGATGAGATGACACATGTGACATTGGACCCAGGACACTCCACATTTGCCACTTGATTGAGTTCTCTCTAATGAACATGAAGTTTCGAGAGTTTGAAGATATTATGACTTTCCTGTTCCGTTTGTGTACATATCACTGCCAAATGTAAATTGTCAGTTTGGTACAATTTCAAGCTGTGGATTTTACATCCTATAATCTATTTACAGAAACCAGAAACCGGAATCGGAAATGATGAAGACTGAAGAACCAAACACCGAAAACCAAGAAAATTGAAATTTGCAACCACTGCAATAATATTCTTAGGAAAAAGGAAGAGGATTTCACCGGTGTACGGCGGATGCGATATGTGACTTGTGATGTTCATATTTTCTGGAATGGATTTTGATGTTTCAGGATGCTATTTTCAAGTTTCAAGCTGTGACAAATTCCTCGAAAAAAACAACAGGTACTCGACGTTTACCTGTAATTCTCCTCTTCAAGCACGTTACACGTTATATGTCCTTATTATTTATTATATTTTATATATTATGCACTTCCCGCTTTCCAAGAAAACATCATATTCAACACTCAACAGTATATTATGAAGTACGCTGCATAAGTTGCATGTGGTTTGAGTTCGAGTACGAGAATCAAGAATCAAGACTCAAAATCCAGAATCAGAAACCAGGCATCAGGAAGGACATGTGATGGGGAGATGAGACAAAACTGTAGCGGAAATTTTGCAAATTCAACAAACTATCAATTTTCAATGTTTTTCTAAAAACTAAAGTGAAAACTGGAAATCAGTACTTTGATATTTGATAAAAACCTTGATGTCTGATGGGAGCTCTTATTGATTTTACACTGTCTCTTGTCTCTCGTCTCTTGGCAAATAAAAATGCACTGTCATTTTCACTTTCTATTAGATGGGCATGGTAAAATGTGCTTTCTTTTTATCCAGCTCACTACAGTGTAGACTAGACTCTAGATACTCCATACCGATACACGGTATAACTTGATACTTGATTCACTTTACATTCACATTGCAAATTTTTGAAAGCTATCAAAATTCATTTCTGCTGTCTCTGTTTACTATTCTTACTATGCTCTAGTACTTTCGCTACTTTCTTTATTATGAGTTACGAGTTTTGAGTCAAGAATTTTCACAAATTTTTTTGGTTGGTTTCCTTTGAATATATCTATTCTATGCCACATACAACACAAAACAACTGAATACTCACAAAGACAAAAACACACACGATATGCATTGAAAAATACACACTATAAGCAATAAAACATGTGGGAAAAAAAGAATTTAAAGATTTAGCTCACCACTCCCGAGATATTGCTTTCCCTGAGTTTGTTGACTGTGGCACAAGAAAAATGGTCTTTTTTCTCACAGAGTCAAGTTTTTATTTA
>JAQGBH010002591.1:0-23627 GCA_034698265.1 Sminthurinus aureus
TCTCAGAGTAATTCTTCAAGTGGCAGTAAATGTTACAACCTTGAATTCTCAGAGTAATTCTTCAAGTGGCAGTAAATATTACAACCTTGAATTCTCAGAGTAATTCTTCAAGTGACAGTAAATATGACAACCCTAAATTCTCAGAGTAATTCTTCAAGTGGCAGTAAATATGACAAACCTGAATTCTCAAAGTAATTCTTCAAGCGACAGTAACATGTGAAACACCCCCGAATTCTGAGAGTAATTCTTCAAGTGTGAGTAAAAAAGAAAAAAACAAAGAATTTTGAAAAGTAACTCTTTAATTCAACTTTTTATGCTTGCATACATATATAGCATATTTTATTTATTATAAGTATAATGATGATAAATTACGTACGATAAATACATTTATTTATAATATGTTATACTGAATTGAGGTTTAACATTTTTAACATCTCAAAGGACTGCATAAAATATGAAAGGAAATAAAAATATTATCATCATCATCTAAAACTACATAGCATGCACAATCAGCATTATTTTAGTTCAATACAGAATTCATAATGGAATCTTGTTTAGTCTACAATACAAAAAAAAACATAAGTACATAACACATGTTGTATAATAAGAATCCGTGCTTACTTAATTATTATTGTATTTTCATTTTACACAGGAAATTAGAAGCACACATTACATAAGTCTTCCATCTTTTATACTCCATTTTAATTCTTCTGTTTTCACCGTATTTTTAAAAAAGTGTCGTAAATAAAAGATATATATTATTATTATCAATATATTATTATTATTTGTAGACATTGGAAAAAAATGACTATAAAATAGCTCTTACAATATAGTATATTACTATATTTGTTTTTTTTTTTTTGGAAATAATCTAAAATAAGTAACAGAAATATTTTTTCAAAAATGAATAACAAAGTGCTTGAAATTTTATTGACGTTTCTAATATTAATTACAATTTCATTAGCATGTAAAAATTGTGTTAATAGTGGTAACGTCTATTTGATTAAAGATAACACTGAAACCGTGTGTGTACCTCCAGCTAAAGTTAATTCTCTCAACAAAATTGCTGTTATCAGAAAAGTGTCACAATGTTCTTTGGCAATTAAAATGATTGATAATATTAAAAAAAGTAATGTGTCACCAAAACCTACTTTAGGAACACTTACAGATTACAGGAATAGTAACTTCAATAACATGGCTCAAGGCACAATTCTAAATTCTAAACTCTCACATTTGGACTCTACAACAACACAAAAATCAAAACTTCAACTATTATCTACCAGAAACATCAACAATATGGACAGTTCATTTAAAAAAAATAACCCTCAATTAAACTCTGACACTGTTAAAAAAACTCCAAGTGAAAAGAATTATTCTGCTTCTTCACAAACTGAAGCTCCTCTACTTTCACCATCCAGTTTGACTCCTTCTATACCTTCAAAATCTTCAAGTAAAAATCTAGAACACAAGATACAGCACAGTTTAGTAACCAAAAATTTAGAACAGATGCTAAATCAAAGCAACATTCCTACAGTGAAATATTCTAATGAAACAAAATTAAAGACTTTAGAATTAAAAACATCACACACCACACACAACGCTGAAGTCCAAAACACGTCCACCGGTAAGAGTTCACCGACTGTAAAATCCACAAATATAAAAATAACATTTAATGGAACTTTGAATAACCATAAAACAACAACCAATAATTATCAGAACAACACAGAAAATGATTCCAAAAAAGAAGGAAAAAATACGAACGGTAATCAAGTTGAAAGACCATTTTTATTCCAATCTCATTTACCACCCGTCTTAAATTCAACAAATCCAGAACTTATGGATTTTAAACCGTCTTCAACTGAAAATGTTTTAAAAAACAAAATACAAAATACAAATGATAGTTACTTAACTGTATTGATTGTAAAAGGAGAAACGATTATGGAAAACTATACAAAAGAGTCTACTGTTAAGAAGGAAGTGGAAATTCTAATTTCTAATCTGACGCTATTTAAATCCCCAGAAAAGTCTATGGATATTTTGGTACAAAATACTTTTCAAAATTCCAAAACTACATTATTTATGGATTTTGAAGCGTCTACAACTGAAACTATTTTAGAAAATAAAACAGAAAATACAGCCGGTGCTTTTTTAACCACAATGATTTTAAATAAGGAAGATGAGGTGCAAAACACTACGACAGAATCTACAGGAGAATGGAATTTGAAAATTTTAATGTCCAATCAGACAATTTTTAAAATTCCCGAAAAGTCCAAGACAAATATATCACATGAAAACAACAGTAATAATAATGATAATAATAATAATAATAATACCGATACAAATACTTCTGGAATTCAACACTCCCATAATACTTTTACTAGCAATATGACGGAATTTTATCCTAAAATTTTGAATTCAACAAGTACATATTATGCTTCTGACCGCTTTTTTTTTCAAAATGAGACAAAATATCCTTGGAAATCTCAAGATTTTGAACGCGATTTGTCCATCATCACCGTGAATGAATCTCTCGACATAATTAATTCAACCCATCAAACACATTTAGACACAAAAATATCAGAAACACCAAAAATTATTTATACTCAAACAACTGTCAAAAATCAAAGCAAGACTTTGATATCAAAAACGTGCCTCATTTCACTTGATGGTGATGAATTAGAAAATTATTCTAAGATTTTAAAAAGAACCTATAAAAATTTGTGCAAGATGAAACTTTATTTAAGAGAGATTTTGACACATGACAGGACTTGTCAAAACATTCAAAATTTTGTGACATTTCATCCTATACAACCCGAGGAAGTTTGTGACCAATTTAATTTAACGAATAAACCATATCCATCATCGTCTTCAGGTATATTTAATATTTAATATTACATAAAATATGGCTTAAAATATTACGTTCAATGGAATGTTTTAAAAAACACATTTGATATTTTACCCTATTTTAGAAAAAGTACGGAAACAGTACTATAAAAATACTGCTCGAATTGTGTGCACTGTTGAAGAGGACACCAAATATTTAAGTACAAAATATCCTTGTTTGTTTGAAATGTTAAGTACTTACATGAATTTCAGCCCTATAGAAAATCAAGTTTGCTCTTTTCTACTCAACAAAACGGGGCAAAGACCCAAAGGTTTTAATCCTATTACAGCTGTTTGTCATTAACTAATTATTACTGTAAGTTTAAAAAAGCCCTAAAACATGAACCATAATATATTTATATGTACATAAAACTTAAAACATGCCAGAAAAATAATTTTGCTTGTATATATGTTAAATGTGTTGTATATTATAGATTGTATGTTCTTTTTTATTTCCAGCTCATTTTTTTCATCACACAATACAAAAAGAATGGAACAAAACGTCAATTTTAATTACTTTTTAGACTGTTTTTGAATTGCTTTTAGACATTTTTTGAACACATTTTCATAGGCTTTGACGTGACCTCTGTATTTAATTTTACCAGCTTCCATACGTTTGATATTCCCTACAATTCTTTTGTTATTTTGTCGTATGGCTTCATGCATGTCATTTAAACGAGTTGCATCCTCTTTAAATTTATCTCTGTCCTGAATTATTTTGTACATTCTTTCCTGTACGTCTTCTAATCTTCTTCTTAATCTCCTGTTCTCTCTCCTATAATATACATTAATTTAAAAAATAAGCAAACAGCGATATATATAAAAAAAAGTATAGATATTATGTATAAACACACTTTGATATAAGAATGTACGTACATAAACATTTGTCTTTGATATCCACTTGAAATTCGAATAGTTGATGCTTCGGAAGCTATGGAAACGGAATCCAAAAATGAAATATCCTCGTCTTCAACCAGATTTTGAATGGGAGTTACGACAATTAAGGGAGGATCAGCAATGTCTTCATCCTCAAACACTGAATTTAAAACATCATCAGGACTCACAATGTGACTACGATCAGGTGTGATAGCGTTCGTCATTTTTACTTGAAAAAAAAAACACTTGATTACTTTACTATAAACATTTATAAAAAAATACAAAAGTTTAATGTTTAATGTTTTTACACACAACGATTTTTTTTGAACTGTATAAAAAAACACCAGTGTTTAGGTGTTGCACACTTACATTAAATGTAATAAAAAGGTATGAGACAAAATAGATGTTAAAGGATGAGATTAGTTAGTTGAACTGATTTGATGTTAAATAAAAAATTGGAATGAAAGTCTGTCCATTCCTTGATTATTGATTAATTAAGATATTAATGAAATGTGTTAACTTAATTAGGATAAGTACCGTTATTCATTAAAACAGTACTTACCTGTGTCAATTTCTTTTTTCACATTATCCCTCAGCTAAATAACAAATGTAGTATGTACATTTGAGAATGGTTAGTTTTTTTATCATTAGCAGCTCAATAGTTTTTTTTCTTAACTATAGTCCTGAATACTTTAGAACCTTGGTAAAAAATGTATCAACTACATACATTATTTTAGCTATGCGTGCATAAATGCTAATACACAGTAGCATCATACGGTAGCAGTATACGGTATCCCGTTGCGTAGCCTGCTACTGTCTAATTGTTTAACTGTGATGGATTTGTTTAATGGTCATTGCCGTGTATAATTATTAGAGTCTATTATATATAAGTTAAATGGATAAAGTTATATGGTATAAATAGATACATATTCTCCATTCTTTTTTATACGGAAATTATTTATTGATTCATATACATATAGACGATGGATGTAATAGACCAAAAAACAAAAAACGATGTTTATTGTGACTGATTATACATTAAATAGGATAAATTGATTTTAATGGCATTGAACTTTCACAATGAAAACATGACATAACGGAATAAATATATGTTGTTCTGACTGTATAATAAATAATAATAATAATAATGGTAGTAATTACATTGATTGAGAAACCAGAGTAACTGGACTATTTATAACATTATTCAAAACTCCTTGTATAATCTCGTTGTCTATTAGGAAAGATGTTTCCTCGGTTCTTATTTCATCCGGTTGATCTTCATTCACGAATTCTTCAAGTGTCATATCCCAATTTTTCTCAATTGATTGACGGTACATACAGAAACATTTATAAAAGAAAGCAATGATTTTGTTCCAAGATAAATATATTATGAGACACGATGTAAAAATTGAGGTGCTCGCACTTAAAACTTAAAAAAAGAGAACACAAAATACATAAACTTTACAATGAAATATTATTTTGAATTTATAGTCAAGTAATCAATGTTTTATGTATGTTTAAGTGATCAATTAAATTTGCTTAATAAAAAAAAACATACATAATAAATACTTACGTAAGTGCAGAAAAGTAGTATTAGTAGTAGAACCAGAACTGTCATTATTAAAGACGGTTGTTGTTGTTGTAGTCATCAGGATTTTGTTAGTAGTGTTAGTAGTAGTAGTAGTAGTAGTATCATATTCCCTTTGTTTTGTACTATTATAATTGTTGTTGCTTTTATTAGTACTGTTAGTGTAAGTAAATCCAGGGTTAGAAGAAAAAGCTAAAATATCACATGGTTTTTCATGTGTATAATACAACGAGACAAAAATCGGGAGGTCAAATACACCTTCTACACAAAAACCGTTACGCTCTGCATTCATAACCCACGTACAATAAGAAGAAGGAGAAATGATTACTTGTACACACGCTACACAACTCAAAAGTACAAGGCAAGCTAAAAAACGAATAAAATAAAATGAAAAAAATTTTATACAAACGATTAAATGTAGGTAGACAAAAAACTTTTTATACAAAAATACTTACACATGTTGCAAAGAATATATTTTCCTAAAAAATGTTGGTTTTAGAGAACGAGAAAATATTACAAGCCGTAAAAATCAAGAAGCAAAAAGAGTGAGAAGAATAAAAAAAAATATCTTTTTACATGGAAAGCATATTTTTCTTATCAATAAACTAAGAATAAGTAGAAGATAAGAAATTGTCATAAAACATAAATATCCTCTAGTTATTTTAAGAATCAATAATGAAGGGTCATAAAATTCATAATACATTAGTGTCAATACCTTTTGTGTTCTGTTTGCTGTTATTATTTAAATAATTTTTATGGAGGGAACACAAATTTTAAAGCGAGTCGACTACTATATACTACTGATCAATCCAACTGGAACCAGAATTTGAATCACTTTGAAAAGTGACTGAATTTTTTGGGAGTTTGTCCATATCCACCATCACCATTCCAGTTGCTGTTGTTGCTTCCAATAATTCCGGAAACATTTCAGAGCTTGGTGAAATATTAAAATCACCATCGATGACAAAGGAATCTGCGTGGGAATCTTCAATGATGGAGAAAATTTTTCCAATCAAAGTTGACTGTTCCTCTGGACAGTTTCCCGTTGGAAAGTAGCAGTTGAGAATGAGACATGAGGATGAATTTATGTTGAGAATAATTCCCGAAAGTCGCTTGTCCTTTAGTTCATCTTTAAAATTCATTTCAGTGACGACTGATGCCAGTTCTTTTTTCCATAAAATCCCAGTGCCACCAAAAGGACGGCCACGTAAAATTTCACCTGCATTCATCCCAGAAACTGATAGTCCCAGGTAATTTGTATTGAGATTATGAATTAAAACCTCTTCACTGGATTGCAGCCATGTCTCTTGAAGAAGAATGATGTCCATGCTTGCCAATTTTTCATTAATAAAAGTACAATTTCTTTTAAAAGATTTACAATTCCAAGTTGCGATTCTGAGATTGTCGACCATATGATTTTCTGTAAATTGTAAATTCATGAGGAGTTGACATTGTCGTTACTTGAAAGCAAGTCAAATTTATTATTCAAATTTACTGCCAAAATTTTAGGACTTCCATTTGCAATTCCATTTGAAAGACTTTTACCGCCAAAATCATTATTATTATTATTCGCTTTATCGTGAGAAATATTTTCAACTTGATTCGATTGCTTTGGCGGAAACCATCTCCGTACAATGCATCCTTCAGGCCAAAGTTCTGGATTGTATGGATTGACATCAGGACAAGGACAAAACTTAATATGAAATGAAGAGTGATGAGCAGTCGAATATTTAGATGGCAGTTTTGTAATGACAGGATTTTGAAAACCAAGTTTTTCCATATATTGTCGTAGATCATCAACTTGAGTGTGAGGGGAAAAACGAGAAGCAAAAATGTCCCAAGACTTTGAATTTTGATTTGATTTTTGATTTGACATAGAGAGAGACTTGAGTCCCTGAGCACGACCAGTTACAACACTGGCCCGTTGACCACGAGTGGATGGTATGATGGGAGTTTTGATTTTTCTTTTCTGTACTGTTGTCCATTGTCCATCGTTGTTTTCATCACAGGGAGTAGAAGAATCATTATAACCAACACCAACAGGTGAAGTTCCACTTTGAACCGCTTGAGAGTATGTCCGAGAAACAAAGTGAGAAGCATTTGGATTTAGACTTGAAAAATTATCCACTGGGATTGAGAGTGGCTGAACGCAAGGTGGCTGAAGAGTTTCTAGCTTCCTTATGCTAGTGTGAAACTCATTCAGAACATCATCAATTTTCCGTAGTGAATTGTGTAGAGAGGTGGCTCCAGATAACCGAAACTCCATGTCCATGACTCGCCGATTTAGCTGATAAAAATCAGTTGCTGTGAAAGAAGGATCTGGAACTCTGTCTAAATTGTGAGCCACAAATGTGGGAGAAATTCCTTTGACATCAAGTTGGTACAGAAAATCGCAGATTTCAGAAATGTCATGCTTTTTCATATCGGGTAGAGATTTTGGAGCGTTCCGAATTCTTCTCATTTCCAACGTCGAGGGAATAGTCATTGAGCGAAGAATAGTAATTGCTACAGTAATTTCTTCATCATCATAAAAAGACCAACACACTTCTTCAATTTGGCGACGATCACCAGTTGTATTCATTTTATGCTGCACAAAACATAATATTTCAGAAATGATAATTGATCCTTTTAGATGACATTCTGGACTTGAGAGTGGAGTTGACAAAGGAGAATCTGCAACTACAGGAGACGAGACCGGCGTATTAAGATTCAAATCATCATCATCAATTACAGATTTTGTAGGACTTTGAATTAGAGTGTCGGCAGCTAATCTACTCGGTACTGCTGCTGTATTGCCGTTTTTCTTGGGCCTTCCCCTTGATTTCGAAGTGGCGACATTAGAAGCACCAATTTTAGGCAAAGGTTGAGAGCAGCTTAAGGTTTGCCGTCTTGTTACAGGACCAGATTTCAAAAAACTTGAGACAGCGGGTTGACTCATATTTTAAAAGGTGTCCAGCGCCGGCCACGGCGCAAAAATTTTTGATGAAAATGAGAAATGGGATGAGGAAGACTGAGAAACGAGTCCAAAAAGGCTCTTGTTCTTGTTATTATTGTTGATTTGTACCTGTGAAAACACGGCAACAAAAACAAAATGAGTCCAGAAACCAAAATCCAAAATCAAAAGTCAAAAATTTTTGATGAAAATGAGAAATGGGATGAGGAAGACTGAGAAACGAGTCCAAAAAGGCTCTTCCAGGTGAAAGGCCATGCTTTAAAGTGCTATTGAAGGTTTTGGCGGTTTTTAAAACGAAACGGAAGCCTTCAAAATTAAATGGTGAATAAATAAAGGGAGGTGTACAGTATTACCCTGCCCTGTACAGTATTAGCCTTCTCTACGGTACTAAATTCTAAAGTATTGTAGTTAAACGCCGTTTTAAAATTTTGCATGATCAAAAACTTTCTTACTTTCTAGTTCAATATTTCTCAAGCAATGAAGGAAAAGCCCTCACAACCAGTGAATTCTTTTCACCAATCTAAGCGCTTATAGCTTGTAGTCTTTTGGTTTGTTTCAAATCTCGAATCTCAAATCTCAAATCGCGAGTCATCAACATTTTTAAGCATTAATAATAAATAATCAACAATTTTCACCTGAGAAAGGCTGAACAGAAGCAAACCAATTGGAAAGGTACGACAAAATTCAGAAACCGGAACCAATTTGAAATGATGCAAAACGCGAAAATGAACATTCCAGAACTCAAAACTTACAATGCCATTTTGTTGAATTGCATAAAATGAAAAGTTTACACGAAATTCACTCGAATTTTTCTTGCTTCTCCGTTTTCACCGTCTCACATGCTTTAGGCGGTTGGGCTTTTTATATTATATTCCTCTCATGTAGTTTATTCATATGTCAAAGTTTTAGAGCCTCGTAATCTCATGTTGAAAATACATCCTAATTGTAACACAAGCAAAACGCAACCAAACAAATTTATGAATGTGAGCCATGACAACGAACATTGAACATGGTGAAAAATTAGACGGAAGCAAAATCCTGCGGATGCATTTCTCGCAATCCAAATATCCAAGTCCAGACGATCGAGGCGAATTCATTTTGCAATCTTGCATTTTCCCACCAATTGAAGGAGAAATTTACGCCCTGCGTCCACGAAAATCGCTTTGTTTACTGTTTATAGTTTAGACTTGTGCAAGAAAATGGACACCGAGTCAACAAAATGAAAATCAGTGTCATTTGTATGATTAGATGCGAGAGAATTCGTCGCAAGCCGAAAAACTATCTTTGAAGGAACTTTAATCCCATGATTCCGTCAGCATTGCACAACTTACTCAACGGCGTCAAATTCTGACACGAAAACCTACAGTAAAATATTTTTTGTCTCAAGATTTTCCTAAATTTTGAATGCATTTTACGCCTTAATTAGAAACCTAGAAATTTTGTATTTTGAAATCAAATGAACGACGTTGGAATCCAGCAGAATTAAATGAAGCAAAACAGAGACAACAGACAGCGAATTCAAAAGTTATTAGTGTATTTTGCAAACTGATGTGAGAATAATTATCTGTAAGTGAGCAGGAAATTGATGGAGCCATTCAACACGATGGAGAAAATCGTGAGGATGCACTCTTTGTCCACGACATAACTTGACCCCATTTTGACCTGGATCAAAGTGAGTGACCTCAGAATTTTCTTTTCATACCCACTTAGATTTTTTTGAAATTCGGGTGATTTCATAAGAAGCAGAATTTCCTCCGACTGCGTGTGGAACTGGGCGAATGTTTCAACCATCGTGATCAAAAAGATTACAGATGCTACACCCACATTTAAGAGTACGCCTTTGATCATTCCGTCTATTTTTACCGCGCCATGAACACAAAAAATTGTTGCAAAAATGCTATTAGCTTTCATAAACGGGAACAGGAGCGTGCAGTAAATGGCGTGAAAGGACTTTCTCAGGATCTCCAAGTTTTGATAGACGCTCAAAATTTTCTTGATTTTCTCTCGAGAAATTGCTTGCTGATTTTTCACATGGGTTTTGATACAAAACCTAGAATTTCATAATCGATGGAACACAATTATTCATGCTCCTGTTTTTAGACAGATATTCAAGTGAAACGATCAAAAATAAAATAAAACGAGTGTGATTGCAGATTTTACTTGATTTGTCGAAGAATGATGATTCCAGTGAAAACAAATGAAAATGAAGGGAAAAAAATTAAAAACACATTCGCAATGCACACTTCCCAATAATAAAAAGTAAATGATGCTGAAGCCGAGATGACGATCCATTTGAAAATACGGTTGACAACGTCGATGTGAATGTTGTTACTCGGCAGGAGCGGCAGAATCACAGAGGAAAGGAATTCCGGAGAATCCGGTAGAAAAAGGTTGAGCATAACGAGGAAACCGACTGTAGTTTGAGTAATCCAATAGATTAAAGTAAAGAAGACTTCCAGTGCTTGAGACATTTTGCTTTTCTTTGTCCTCGTCATTTGACCAGTTCCAGTTCTTGATTTTGGTTTTCTGTCACCCTCTCGAATTAATTGTAAATCTTCTACAAAGTCAACGAATCAAAGCACATTAAATTGTTTTCCTGATTTTCTCTGAAAATGTAAAGATTGTAAATAATTACCGTCAAATTGAATCATGAGGCTGAAGAACTGAAATACGAATCCCGGGACTCGATCGTCATCCTTCACTAGAAAATTGTTGATCTGAGTCACGGAACCAAAGGATAAAGTGACAAGAAAGGACAAGAGATAAATTTTCTTGGCCGGACTCAAAACGCCCTCAAAACTGAGTCGAATCATTTGCGCCAAGACAAAAATGTAGTAAAGCAGACTGACTAGAAAATTGCAGAACCAGAAGCATTTGGATCTGCCTGATTTATCCGTAGATTTGCACAGTTCAGGCCGATTCAGCCGCCGATTCCATGAAAATGGATGTGGGTGGAAATGTTCACAAAATGCAAAGGATTTTCTCACGTACAGATACATTTTTGGAGAGAGTAAACTCATTTTCGCAGGATTTAAATACCCACGGAATTCCTGATTTAAATAAGCTAAAAAAGTATACGAACTGCTCACAAACTTCTGTATGTTGTATGTTTTGGGTGCGTTGTTTGTTTCGTTTGAAATAAACTGATCAAAATGCGGAAGGAGGAAGTGACAAGTACGTGTAAATGTCTGTAATTTTGAGTAGCCAATTTAACCGAATTTCTGAGGCAGTATTTTTTTCTGCTGATATCTGCATTCGCAATGTACAAAGCACAAAATAAAGAAATTTCGATCATTTACGTTGCCACAAATTGACATAATATTTTTGTGATACAAAAAGACAACAAGGTAAAAAATGGATAATTTCAATGACCAAATTGCCCGAGTATTTTTCTCGAGTCTCGAGTATTATCATTTAATCATTAAATCTAATTTATTTCACGGAATTCAGCTTCTATGCACATTTTCATATAGTGCACATATAGTAATATTCAATTAGAATTTCACTACACAATGGGAAGAAAAAGTTAAAAAGTATAAAATGTAGCCGCCAGAAATAACTTGTAGCTCATAACTCTTTCCATTGAAACTGCAATAATAAATCGCAGAAGAACAGCTGGCTTTTTGGAACCTTTAAAAATTCACAAAAAAAAATCAAAATTCGAGTTGCACACAACTTGTAGAAAATTGCCTTTACGGGATGAGTCGGTGGGAGGTGCGGGATTGGGTGGGAGGAACAATTGAGCAAAAGTTAAGCAGGATCCAGAAGCATCTAAAAACTTTCCAGTTTGGAACTGAACCGCAAAAATGTTAAAATATTCAGCAGACTTTGCTAAAGTCCGACGCCGACTACAGTTTTGTACTTTCAACCGCCAGTCTCGAGCATGAAGTTTTCATCTCAGAAATGGTGGCAAAATGTTTTCTGGTTAATTGCTGGATGTGCTCGTGGACTTTTGGAGGAGCCAAAAGTATCAAATGTGACAAACGTCATTCAACTTGTGGCTTTTTGCATGGAACTTCAAGCAGTGTAGTCGTTCTCAATAAGATATTCAATATTCAACGGTGAAGAAATAATAAAGTGTTTGAATCATTTCAGTTGGCTCTCCAATTATGTCAAAGGTGGGTAAATGTACTTGTAGATCGTAGATATATAAGTTCAATCAACAGGCTGGGTAGAAACAGCCACAAATCAATTGAACGAATGAGTAAGTGATGATTCTATTGAAAAACAACGCAATGCCAAAGACCAAAGAACAAAGACGAGCAGCAGGAACAGCGGAAAATTCAGGCAAGTACCTTAAGTTTAAAACAGCCGTAGTTTTGTTCGTACAATAGAATAAACTAGTCTTCATTCAATTTTTTGTCCAATTAGCGCCCACTTAATTCACTGCCCCTAATTGAAATGTAGCCATTTAAGTTTAAATGAGAATAAAATCCCTGTTTTCTTCCTAGTAATGCAAAAATCATCACAGCACTAAAAAAATTGAAGTTTATGAAAAATGCCAACTCAAGTTTGCCTTTAAATTTTGATGAGAAAAA
Source organism: Sminthurinus aureus (assembly GCA_034698265.1). Classification (NCBI taxonomy): domain Eukaryota; kingdom Metazoa; phylum Arthropoda; class Collembola; order Symphypleona; family Katiannidae; genus Sminthurinus; species Sminthurinus aureus. The sequence continues at coordinate 12,839 of JAQGBH010002591.1, forward strand.
AACCCAAAAATTTGTAGAAATCGGACGCCGTTTGGATAATTGGAGACAGAAGTTACGCAACTATGACCAAAGGTGCAAATTAATTCTTTTATGAGTGAGTGTTCTTAATTTTGAAATTGAAACACGATGAGCTTTCCATCGATCCTGAGCATCTGATTTACATTTACGCCGATTTGTTCTTTTTTTAGGGTGGTAAAAAGAGAGAAGGGAAATTCCAAGGTATTGTTGTATTGTATATATGGGGTCCCGACCAAACAATATTGAGAATTGAAGGTCAGGAGGCGCGCAGACCAAAACAAGATCCATTGCGTAGCCCCAGAACAAACTTTACTTTATGCTCTATTGGAATCGACCAGTAGCATTCATATAGGCTAACAGGTCTTTCCTACGAGCAAAAAGGATTCTGTAATTATTCACACCACTTGTTGTATTTGCCCTTTCAGACCGGCATCCGAAATTTAAGCATTCGAGACAACTTGGTAAACATTAAGCTAAAAAGGTTTTTTTTTAAAATTTCAAACGGAATCAAAATATTACAACTTTTCGATGAACAATGTGTCGTTCAAAAACTCAACTTAAATTTTTTAATTAGTATATGACGTCGAATTACAGTAATTATTTTCACTATACAAAAGCCGTAGCATAGGGAAGAAAACTCAAGATTAACCTGACAAATGAAGCCTCACTTACCACTTTGAACTTAAGCAAGCGGAGTCAAAGTAGGACAAAGTTATTGTTACAGTTTCACACGAGATTTTTAACGGTTTTGACGCCGCTTCAAAGTTTGAAACATGTTTGGACATTTTTGACAGTAGAGTTTTTTAACTTGAATTTTTACCCAAGGGAGTGAAAATAAGTCAAAATGAATGTGAGGGATCGGCTCCCCCGAGAAATTACGTTATCGCAGCATTTACTGAAAAAAATGTGCAACTTGAACGTCGCTCACAAAAATTATCAGACTTCTTAGGACTTTTATCATAATATATTTTAACATTACAAACATTGTACTTCTTTAAATGAATTACAATTAAGCTCAGTTATGGTTTAAAATTCCTAAAAATAGTTAACTTTACGTAGTTTTTCACGCTCTTTCAGATGATGTATTTTTTGCATCGTATTATTTTACTATTTTTATTTTAACCTGGATTTTATGTAAACTTCCTTTGTAACTCAGAGATTTTACATTCACTTTGCTGCTGTGATGACGTGATCACATGTGGGCGGCTCTCCCATTGTGAAGAACAACATTACGCCTTTCGCTACATTGTTAACATCAGAAATCTCCACAATTGATGGTCTACATAATGTATAAGCAGAGAGAAATTTTTAAACGGCGTCGAAATACCACTACAAAAATTTGCAATTGCAGTTTTCAAAGCACTTGAAATTGCTTGTACACAAGTGCAACAGGATTCCAAATTTAAGAGGAAATGATCCGATTGGCGTTGAGAGGAAAACTCGAGTTGAAGATGAACTTTGAGCAGAGACATTTGAAAATGGGATTTTGGAAGTTGGAGGAAATAACTAAAGCAAACCAAAAGTAGATCGGACAGAAAACATAAATTGCTCATTGGACTTATCTACTTCGGTTCACTCGGCTATTTTCTACATCCCACTTTTAATTTCCCCATTTTTTCTCTGTTTCTTTTCCTTTTCTATCACTTTTTTCTATTTTTGTTTCCTCTTGTTTCTAGTTGCGTTTCTTGTACTTATTTAATATATGTGAAACTTGTGTTTCACTCTGCTTCTAGTTTTCATGCTTTGTTTGACTTGCATTCAACCTCACAGCCATTCCCCATAAATAGCAAACACAAACACAAATAAATATCGTTGCTCTTTGCAGGACTTGTTTTCTCAATATCTTTTCGTAACTCTTCTAATTTATGTAAACTTTACCCCGCAAAAAAGTGTAAGGTTCCGATTTGCTTTCACTTGCGTTTCTTTGGATCCTCATTTTACTCAACTGGATTTACCTGTTTTCGAGGATTTGCGCACTCCATAATTTTACTCTGCTATCGTCTTTTCCCATTTCATTGAAAAGTCTGAAGAAAATTTGACATATGCATTGAAAATTGGAAATTACGGATTTTAAACCATCAACATTCCTGAATTCCGTTACTCAAACCAATTTTGTTCTAGTTGTAAAAAACTATGCCCGTGACATGTAAAGACAGCGGCTCTTGCTAAAATGAAAACAAATACAAAGAAATGAACGAAACTTTAAAATTCTGAATTTAATGTCATACTTTGCAGTTTTCAGGGAAATTAACGCAAGTTGGCCAACAGCAGGTTGAATGATGATACAATGTCAACGAATTTCATAAGGATTCACAAATTTTAAATCAGAAAAGGAATTGAAATTAATTTGATGAGTTGGACGCCGTTCGGAAATTTTTGGGTTTTGGAAGTCATGCATACCTGGAGATTCCACATTCATTGTTTCTTCGTTACAAGTGCAAATTCAATCACAATTTCCCAATTTAAGCGTCTCGTAAAGATCGTTCCTTTATTAACGAGGACCTCTTTGCAACTTCCAACTCGTACGAATGTCAAGATCGTTGGATTTGTTGTCTGATATTCTATTTGAATAGCATTAAATGAAAATTAAATGACGCTTTACCTGCAACTACAACTTAAAAATTCATGAATGAATGAAGAATTAGGATTGCAATTTTGAGATGAGCTTTTCACACGCGGCTTCAATTTCCTCGTTTATTTCTTCATGTTTCTAAAGTGTAAATAAGACGAAAGGCGAGGATAAGCTACTGAAACTAATGCGTGGTGCGTTTTGAGCACGCTTTTCGTTATTTGTTATGTGTTTTGGTGAAAGCAAAGTGTTTCGTTAAGGACTGATGCAAATTTTTACCATGGAAAAAAAATTACACATTTCACTCCATTGAGAATCACAATAGAATCCGTCTCCTTATTTTCGTTTCTCTCTTTGCCTTTTGTTTTCTTCCACTTTGTACTTCGTTCTAAAGTGCGTGAGGACGATCCCCATAAGTCTGTCACGGCAAAAACACCAGCGACAATTCACTTGAGACTTGAGATGATGCAGGAGAATCCACTGCACAAAAATGTGGATGCAAATGCATGTGATATGTGATGCAAGTGAATGGAAAAGGGAGAAGCAAAAATCCAAGGACTCGCAACAACAAACGTTTTCTTCATTAACAAATTCCACAACATTCAAATGCGTTTTAAACTACGCAAGTGAATTCAGTCGTCAAGTCAAAAAGAACTCGCAGACAAGTGAAACACATTTTCTATTTTATGCACTTTCAGCTCCAGTGACTTTCTTGTACAAACGTTATTTTTTTGTGACACGAAAACACCGTACAAAAAGACCTGATTTTAAAAGTGCACTTTTGTCTCGTCCTCAATCTTTTTCTCAAAAGATTAGTCTATACTTTTTCGCCCGTGCTCGACGCCCCTTATTAAAATTTAAACTCGGAACTAGAACTCAGATTAAAAGATTCTTCTGAACGCTTTTACGCGAGTTGTCATTTCAATTGAAACTTCCGGTTCTTCCTTTTTTTCTCATCTGCTTCTGCGTTTGTTTAGTGTAATTAAAACGGATGCTGATGAAGTCAAAGGTGTTGAGTGATTGCTGAGGGATTTGAATCTTTGTAAATGTAAATTGGACCGGGCGGGTAAAAATAACAAGGCAATTTGATTGACAAGGAAATCTGTAGTTGATTTTCCGAGTGAGCGAACTTGGCTAAATTGAACTGAATTTGGAAAACCCCGTTTTTTCTTGCGTGTTGGATTTGGACACGTTGACTTTGACTTTGATTGTGATTGTATGATGAAGACGGTGAAATTGATAGACTCATCCGCCTGTTGCGTTTCGCTTTTCTAACGATTTCTTCGTGTTTTGTCGTTGAAAAGTCTGTTTGCCATTAGAATTCACAATGAGGAAAAGAAAATAAAGCGATTGGAACAAGACGTTTGTCGTTTGTTGGTTGTGGGTGATTAACTATCCACTACTTTTTTTTGCTGTCCTTCCGAGTCAAATCAAAATTCAAAGCAGTATCTTGTTGGTTGAACGTGAATTTGACTTTGTTTTCAGTAATTCTGTGTTTATTCCTTTATTTGTTTCTTGTTGTTTTCACTATAATATTTTTCTGTGTTCTGTTCAAGTGAAATGAAAATGTGTGTAAAAATAAGTTGACCGTGACTTTTGGAAGTGAATGAAAATACTTTTCTCGTGTGTTTTTGCTTTGTTTTTTGTGTATCAAGTGAATTTGTATCGAGTGTCGAGTCGATTTGTTGGCTGCATTTGAAATTGTTGTCATTTTCTCTAGTTGAAGTTGGAACTTGACATCAACATATAAATAAACAAATCAAAATACACACAGACTTTTTCTGGTGCATTTGAAAATATTTTATCCTCATTCGAATCCCGATGCCATGAATTCTTCTTCTGTTTTGTTTCCTTTTAATTTTACATCGCTTGTTGCTCGTCACATGGGTAAAATGAAACCATGTCGTTTTTTCTGCAGGAGGATTCACAATTTTCAGATGCGAGCTCAAAACTCAAGACTCGAGAGTTGACAGATGAAAAAGAAGACGAAAAGCAAGAAACCCGAGAGCAAGAAACCAGAAGAATAAAAAATGTTGGAATTTGGCCGGGAAAAAAATATGGAGGAGGAAAAATTCCTGGAGCTGCACTCACAACTCAAAATGTCAAAAGAGACAAAAGAATGAGCAAAAAACAGCACAAAACCGAAACGAAAAGTGTGAGCATCATTGTAATTTCTTATGCGGATTCCACATACTTCGTTTTTTCTTGTTTTTTGTCTTTCAGTGATTTTGGCTCTTTCTTCCAGGTGAATTGAATTTTTATGTACACCTTTGACGATTTGAATGTTGCTTTACAGTTTTCAGTGATGTGCATAAATAAAATATTACGGAGCGTCATACAATACTCCTTCGCTAGAGCGACCGCAGAAAGTCAGTAAAATGTTTCAAGCGGCGTTAGAATTGCTCAAAAATACACGTGTGTGATTTTAATTTTTTAGTTCTGATCGCCACTTCATCAGGAGCGCGAAGTAAAAGCCGACTTAGTAAAGTTTTTTCTGTGCTTTATTTACAAATTCGATTATAATTGCATTTTATTTAATCGTAAGTCATTACCTTTCCATCGTTTCTATTTTTGTTTATCTGACGCATAAAATACAATAAGCAAATATTAATTTCATAGTTCTCTTTACACACAGCTAAAATGAAACAAGAGGAGTGAAAACGAACCAGAGAACAGAGGAAGACGATTGAGATGATTGTAAATGAAAGAACCTCGGATTTTTGTCACTTGTTTGACAAACACGTCATAAAAATGATGAATGAGCCCACAAACACAAACACAAACACACAGACTCAGAAATTTTTCACGCATTTTTCAACTCTCAACATTAGAAAAGAAACTAGAAAAAACTGCAGTCTGAAAAAAACAAGAGACAAAGCGCAAAGCAGAAACGAGGACAAGAGAAACAGCCACTTATACCTTATACTCATAAGAAGTCCTCAAAAGAAAACAGACAAAGACAAACGGAAAAGCAAAGGCAAAACTAATAACGAACATTCGGCAGCTCAAAGTTAAAACTTCAAGTTGGAACTCGAGTCTCGAGTCTCGAGTCGATCTCGTTGCTCCTTGACAACCCAAAAAGCGGTTAGAAGTTTTAGTTTATTTTTTTTAACCTTCACCCAGAAACTTGAGACTCGCCGTTCCGCATTCTGTGTTGCACAAACTCTTTACTATTTTACTTTTGCAAGTCTCATGTCTCAAAGAGTTTTTCATTACAAAACACAAAATCACCCACTTTGAACTTCCTATTTTCAATTCCGAGCCGCTTTCTTTTTCACAAAGAGAAACTGATTCAAACTTTTCAATGCGTTGTAATCTTTGCTATAAAATCGAAAATAACTTTTGACTGTATCAAAACTGTGAGAAAAGTGCAGTCAGCTCCTTGCAATTTTGCTCCATTGACTTCTCAAGGCTCAGGGCAAATTCATTTACAGTGAAAAGGTGCGCAAAATGTAAAATTCACACGAGATTATTGAATAAGATATGAAATTGCAACAAGCGTAATTTGCAAACATTTTTCAATTTTCCCCACGTTTTAAACATATGATTGAAAAGTAGCAAAATCTTAACTAAAGAGCAGAAGGGACAACGAGAGCACTTTTGTTATACTTTTTATTTGTATCAGAAGTCAAAATTTCAGATTTTCTTACTTTTATTCGTGTTTCTGTTCTTGTTTTAGTTTCCTATTTTGACTTGAAATGGGAAAAACTTCAAGGCTCCAGGTTTTTTTTTCGTGCAGATTTTGGATTTCTTTGGGGTTGTTGGAAGTTGTTTTTGTCGATTTGTAAGAAAAGGAGTGAAAAATGGACGGAAAGAAAGCAGATGACGCTCAAAAAGACAAAAAAATATAGTTTTATAAGGAAGAGAATTGACACATTTACATTCACATTCTACATTTTACATGCTGCGTACATAATTGAACAGATGATGAGTTTTGACAACAATTTTCCCGTCGGTTTCAATCGTCATCTTTCATTCTCAGTCTTAGACTCCGCTTCGTTCTCCTTCTCAGTTTCATCATCATTTTCCGGCTGCTCATTTCCTTAACGACTGTACAAAAGGAAGAAAAAAAAATATGCAGTCGTCAATTATCCAGATTTCCCTGTTTTGACACTACCTGTAAAATTTGAATCACTTATGACGACTCAAATCAAATTCAGACAGATTTGAGCAAAAAGGAACAAACAGAAACTGGCAAATGAATAAAAATACGGAGTTAAAAAAAACAAGAAACAGATAAACTGTGACAAAGTTCGACGCCAACGAGGAAAATCTTGATAAAAAAAGTGCTTAACACCTGAGAGATACATATTTTGGTCTGTTTTTTAGTAGAAGACTTGAGAAGAATTGTCAGTGGTGAAAATTGCTATTGCTAAATTAACATAAAGCGTAATTCAGCAGTTGCTACTGCATTTTTACTGAAAATTAAGTTAGATTTGTGCAGAGTGTAAAATCTTGAGAAACAAGCGCGTCGACCGGACGTTAAATAATTCGACGATGTGAAATGATAATTGACAATTCAGAAAATGAACATGCGGTAATAATTATTAATAAAGTATGCGGAATGTTGAATAAACGGAAAATTAAAATTTACGATCGGGATTCATTATGTAACATTCATGAGGATTTGTACTGATACTCATTCGTGATTTCTACATTTTGCATTCTGAAATTTCGTTCATGCTGAAAATGATGATGTTTTTGTACTAATTTGGATATTAAAGTAACACTCAACAGTTTGTTTGTCATCAACAACAAAATTATCTCTGCAGAACGGAGTGTTTTAAATTGTATTTTCAGCTCCATAGAATTTAGTCAGCTTGACATTCGGCATACTTAAAACTTGTCTACTCAGTCCTTTGACTCTACACTTTGACCACACAGTTCGTTTCCTGTGAAAAATTATGAAGGAAAAAAAATATTTTTGATAGTGCACAATTTGTATTTTCTATCATTTAACAAGTGACGGAAATCAAACCAGAAAATTGAGTTTTGATGTTTTTACCAGGCCAGACTTTTAAGTTAATTGAACGCGTGGAAACTTGATATCTTTGAGTAAATTCGACGTCGTTTGATTTATTTTTGACCATTTTTCACACGATTCGCCTTAGCTGTTGTACCAGGATCTTCTTAGCTTAAATTTATTCTCAGGAACACAAAAGTCTGTATTTTTAAATGTTTTAAAGCTACATAAATTGTTTTGCTTTCCGTTTGTTCGGCCTTGTGTTCTCTGTTTTATAAATTATGAAATTAAGGAGCTTGGCACTTACTGCGCTTTGTTATGTTTTGTTGTCTTTGCGACTACCTGGAAAAACTAGCTCCAACTTCTAACCGAGTTGATCTTGGTTTGGAGCTGGACCAGTTCTGCAACTTCATTACTGCTTATTTATTTGCTCGTTTGTTTGCTTCGCATTGAATTGGGTTGGCCTGTCGTGGAAATGTGTGAGTTGGAATTGTGATAGTTTTGATTTTTGATTTTGAGTGCCGATCGACTGCACACTGGTCAATTTTGAAAGTCCCGCGGCCAAAAATTGAGGGACGCTGATTTAGGGGTAAACGACTCTGTAGAAGCTGAATATGCTTACTATTTTCATATAAACCTCTCCAGAGAGCCATCACAATTTTGTAAATTTTTGAAGAATTTTTTCAAGAGTTCCAATAAAAAACAACTTTCACTATTTTGAATATATTTTGAGCTGGGTTTAAAATGTTACTGTTAGCAATGCAATTGTCTGCAGCACTCAACCAAATTAAAACCAAACTCGTACAACCCCCTTTGTTGTGGTCACAGGAAATTTTTAAAATGTACACATTTAAAACTAAATTATATGTTTTATTCAAATCGGCACCTATCGGCTCTTGGGTGTGTAACCATTAGTTAGTTTGGGCCCAGCCCTACTTTCACTATCAATGGGAACGCAATGTATCTGAATGTATTTTAGATGCAGCCTTTTAAAGTTTTTCCATTAAAAACATATAGTAAAAATTTTGAGGGACTATGTTTAAAGAGTTACAGTAGCGATGTTTCGCTGTCAAACTTTTAATAGTTTTAGATATGAAATATTCAGACATTTGTACGTTATATAAAGGCAAAATGAAGACAAGGTCACTTACTCGCAAAACGAATTTTTGGCCACCTTGAACCAAAAATGGACCAGTGTGGACTGGAATGAAATTCAGCTGGAGAAGTCGCAGATGAGAAATCAAGTGAATTTTAATGAATGACCCGCCGACTTCACATTCACAATCACAGTGTAATGGCAAAGACAGCGAGAGTTTAGTCCACTTAAGTTGACGACCACCCGGAAAAACCTGATTTGTTTTTTGTTTATTCCTGTATCAACACTCAACTTAACTCAAATCACATGCTCAATGCTCAAATTCACCTGTTTACTTTTACCTGTTAACTTTGTCGAAAAATTTAATCACCGTCATCTTATACTTTTTTCACCCGCTACCAAAATGTAAAGGTATGTTTTTGTCGTATTCTTTTCGAAAACATTGAAAATTTCTGGTCTTAGAATGAAAGCAAATCCCTAACGAAAAACCATAGAGTTTTATTTTACGTAAAATCTTCCTCATGATTCAAATCTGTACCATTCTCAACCGATAAAATTCCATTGATGTTGGTATTTGTATTTGTAATTCTTGAATCCAAAGTAAAGTTAGTTGAACATTTTTCCACTTGTCAATCCAATCGACAATAATTTTCAGTAAAAAGGGAAAAATGCTTTGAATTCAAACAAATTCAGTTAATGTGCTGGTTTGATGTTCATGTTTATGTTGGTTTTAGTATCACAGGAATCTCTGAAATTTTAATTGTACAGAGAGCCGAAATTCAAGATCAGAGACAAAAGAAAGTACAGGAATTCATAATGCAGAATATTTAAACAATTCATGCTTAAAACTTTTAATTCCAGTTGATTTTGTACAGGATTTATTTCTAAAATGAGAAGAGTTTCAACGCCGCTCAAAATTTATGTGTGCGTTTTGACAGTGTTATCCATTAGATCGATAATGGCAATACAGTTGTCTATAAATTTTACGCGGGGAAACAAATATAAAATCTAAGAACACAGCAATGCAAAATCTATATGTGACTCACAATCAACTATTCAGACTCGGTGTCTTTGTCTGCGATTATCAGTATTTAATTTCAATTTTCAGTGTATTTCCAAATCAATATTAGATTTGCAGGAATGGTTGAATCGGCGCAATGCTGAAGGTTGAAAATGGAGCAATGAAATTCGAGTGTAGAGAGGCAAAAGAGCGAGAAAGCGATCCGCAGACAACATGTCGAGCGAGATATTTGATATTTGTGATATGCGAAGAATTTCCACGCGTCGATTCGTCCCCCGTTTTCTCGCATTCACAATTCACATTCTCGATATTCACATTCGTGCTGATTCATTTCATCATCTTTGTCTCTCTTTCTCTTTCTGTGCGTGTGTTTTGTGCAGTTGGATGCTGAAAGTTGAACAGTGAATAAAACATTTGTCATTCTCATTTCATGCGCCGTCATCCCTGTTATCACTTTTTGTACCGAGTTATGAAATGCAACTCCTTTTCTCGCTCTGGCTCATCCGTCGATTTCCATTCTTTTATTCTGCATTCATTCGTTCGTTCATTCTTGTGATTTGATCTGTGAGGATCTCATGTAAAAATGCACCAAGTACACACAAAAATACACAGTGTGTATTACACACACAATATATTTTATCCATCTTCTTCTCGTCCCCTTTCGCTCATCTCGATTCCACCCCGATTCTTATTAGTCTCATACTTTTAAGTCAAGTCGGAATATCCTGAGTCCTCCATCCAAAATCATACAAGCAGAACACGAGTAGAAATAGAAATAAATGTTTTGCGCGACTCTGAAAATGGAAGATGGGAAAAACGGAGGACGGACGAAGAAAAGCGAGGAATTTGAAGAGCGAGAGAATGGAATTCCTATAGATTTCAAGTGCAGAGCGAGTTGAAAGAAGAAGAAAAGTAGCAGAAGAAAAAGATATGGCATAGGCACGAGCCTTGGACAGAAATTTTTGAAATTTCTTTCTCTGTCTCGAGTCGCTGCGAAATTATCCTCCGTTTCTACATCATTCCATCCAAACTCAACTCAACTCTTCTCGACGCAGCTCAACAAACCTCATTCCAATTTCTCTGGATTATTATTATTTCATACAAAAGCAGGAGAAAACTTTT
>JAQGBH010002592.1:0-23624 GCA_034698265.1 Sminthurinus aureus
CATGGGGAATAAGTTCAAATCAAAAAATTACACACTTAATTTTTGTACGCGATGTGATTTCTAGCACAAGTTCCTGTCTTACTCTTAAATAAGGGAGGAATAGACATTTATATAGGCAATAAATGTAAACTTTAATACCTTACTTTGCTTTAGACAGCTGTGATAATTAGCGAGTATTCTAAACAATGAACTATAAAGAGCTAAAATCACATGTGAAAATTTAATACTGGATACTCGATAGTCGATACTGGATACTCGATAGTCATTGTTCATTGTGCTTATTGGTTTGATTTTTCCTTCCTACAAGAAGAACAAAAGTTCTCTCTTGTGTCTTGTGTTGCTATAATATTGCAGTATGAGCTGTTTCTTTTCTCGACTTTTTTCTCCTTAAAGAATGACCCCTTGCTGACAAGTGGACAAGTGGACGGACCAAGTGGTGTTCAAAGTAATGAGCTTTCGATCAATCGCTATAAGAGCAGGAAGGAAGGAAGGACCGCCTGCTCAGCGTGATTTTTCGATTGAATTTCCATCATTTATCAATGTCAGAGTAGTCTCTCCACGTGACGTTTCATTTTCACATCATTTTCATTTCGTTTCATTTCATTTCATTATGTGAACGACGAAACGAGTAGGTAGTTGGTTATTGTTCCTGTACCAAGTTTACCTGTGTGCGTAGTGTGTACATGTGATTATTTTATCATTATTATTCCAGTTATGTAATAATAAGTAATAGTATAATATGCAGTAATATTTATATTTGAGATGGATGAGGACTAACGATAACGATCGTGATAAGCCTAAATACTCCAAGCTCAAAAGACTCAAAGGCTCAAAAGCAGCAAGCGCACATGACGAGTCTCATCAGTGTGCAATACAAGTAGAAGTAGAAATAGAAGAAAACGAAAAGAGAACAATAAAGAGAGGAAATATCGAAGGATGTAACCAATAATGTGGTGGAATATGATGACGGTTAACATGGGGCTTTTAACTTCCAACTTCCAATCCCAAAACGTCCTTTTCCTTTTCTTTCTTCTCTCCAGTTCTTCCGTTCATCATTTTCTTTCCCATAGTCAGATAGTCAAATATTTTAATACTCTGTTGCTCAAATAACACGTTTCGTCCATTTCTAAAGTCTAAAGTCTAAAGACTTCCTTTGTACATTTGTCTAGCTTTACATTCCACTGTCCTCTCCTCAAATTTTCAGAGCTACATGTAGGCTGTACACTTAAGTGATTCATAGAAGATACAAGTGTGAAAAGATCATGAGAAAGACGGGATTTTGTAAAATTGGAATTTTAAAGAACTTTTCAGTTTTGAACTGAAAATAGAAACTACAAAATCATGAAAAATCTAAATATCTAAAATAAAATTCTAATATTTGGCGGATGATGATGGTGCTGATCATGATATGATGAAAAATGAGTATGCTTTTCCATGTACCTTTGAAATACTGTATATTCATGACATTTGAAAAAAATGTTTTTTTTTTGTGAGATTCAGAGAGGAAACGTGGTCGTCAAACGTACACGCGCTACCAAACTTTGGAGTTAGAAAAGGAATTTCACTTCAATCGCTACCTCACTCGAAGAAGACGAATCGAAATAGCCCATGCTCTGTGTCTGACAGAACGTCAAATCAAAATATGGTAAGGATTTGTATTTGACTTGAATTAAAACTGTGTTTGTGATTTATGATTTGTGCCTTGTGGTTTATGATAATGCTGATGTGTAGAGTCTGGAGAGTTGACTGAGTAAACTTTTACAAAACTGACTATGTATTCCTTTTTATGTTTTACAGGTTTCAAAACAGGAGAATGAAGTGGAAGAAGGAGAATAAGACAAAAGTCGAGTCAAATTCATCTGGCAGTGACAATGGTCTCAATTCCGAAACGAATACTCCCATCTCATTCGATCAATCTCTTGATGATCTCTTGGATGACACTAACTAAAGTATTTTTCTTTTCTTTGTTTTCAATTTTTTTACAGAGCACGATCCCAATAACTCAAATTCACCACCTTAAATTGTCAAGAAAAAGAAAGAAAATAAAACAAAAAACAAAAAAAACAAAAAACCACAACAACAACAATTTTGCACATAGTAAGAGTATGTATGGTAGTGAAACAGAAAGTTAAGTTAAGAACCAAGCAGGATGTACTCCGATCCATTAGAATCCAGTTTAAACTTGAATTGAAACTAGGGGGAAATGGAGAAGTTGAGGGAAAAGTTTTTGACACTCAAAACTCAAAAGGATAAAGATTCTGGATAGGAGGAGGAGGAACTTTACAAAATTGCTACAGTAATGAATAACATCTTAAAACAACGTACGAGTTTATCCTGAAATTCTAATTCTAATCAGCATAAAAAAAACACAGTTGCCTACATCAAATACCAAATTTTAAACCAAAATCAACCACTCAACCATTTATTATAATAATCCTAAAAATTAACCCAACAACCAAAGAATCTCAAACAAACAAACAAATTATCTAAACTCTAAACTCATCTGGATCCATCAACATTATAAATAAATAAAATTCATTTTTAATAGTATCATCTGTAATCTGCAGTCTCACGTCTCAACATGCTGATAAGTCATATACACAGTAGTATACTCATGTCTGTGTCTACATGTATTTACATTTTACATACTTGTGTAATGTATATCTGAATGGAAACATCTGATCCTCAAAGGCTATAAATTATGTCAGCTTGTAGCTTGTAGTTACATACTTATTTACGTACTTACAGCTCATTATTATTCTATATATTGTAAAAAGACAGGAAGAGAAAAACAAATCTTGAGACTGTATACTGTCTACTGGCTATGCTGCTATCTTTCTATATTATACATATTGAAAAGAAAAGATGTGGATCTTACTATGCGAGTTTTCAATTTTGTAGGCTACTACTACTACAACTACTACTACTTCTACTTGCTGTTTACGGTTGCTCCTGCTACTGATGATGATGGGTTTACGTGTACAATTCTAGCATTATAATTATTGTATACGAATACAAATATATATTATACATTATATACATACACATAAATGCGTAAGGAAAAAACCTTTCCCAACTGTGACAGTTACCACTTGAACAGTAAATTAAGATAAGATTACTATTATTCTAAAATATCGTATATTATTACATAAAACTATTTAAATACAGTATATACACTAAAGTCTACAGTACACAAACATATGATATACTATACATGAGACAGTAACAGTATACAAAATAAACAAACTAATCTCACATTTATAGTACACTATTTATGCATATAATATACAGTATACAGTATACAGAGTACACATATTTATCTATACAACACGTTTGTTTGGGAGACTAACAATTTACTATAAATATATTTAAAATTAAAAAAAACGTTGGAGCAAGGGAAAAAAATACTGTGTGTAAAATGTACGTTGTGTATGACAAACAAAACAAAACAAAGAAAGCGAGACTTTATCTGATGTAAAAGAAGATGATGATGAGAAAGATGATAATATAATATACATATAATATTATATTTCATCTGTACTTTACTCTCGTATCCTACTACATAAATATACTATGTAAAAAAACTAAACTAAAATAAAGTATAGTAATTACGTTATGATACAAATTACAAATACAAATACAACCATACATATATAAATGTACATAGTTAATTATTATTCTGTATTATTATTATAATTAGTATAATTATTACTACTACATACATATACGATATGATATACTATATACTGATATACGATATATGAACTCGTGGTACAAGTTTATTCACAGTTACGAGTTGAACCTACTTCAAACTATTAATATATTATATAATACATAAATTTACGTAAATGGTAGTTTTTGTGTACATATGACGTATGCAGTATGCAGTAATTTTAATGTACTATTATTATTATCATTATTCCCGAGTAAATGTGCGGTAGATTTGTATACATACATAATATATATATATATATATATATATTAGATACTATATACGTACTCAGAAAATTCGATAATTTGACGGATAAATATTGATAATTGATACAAAAAAGGGTTTGCAATATAGTTGTAATGAATATGATACACCTTATTCATAATGATAATGTACATTTGATTTTGATTGTGAGGGGTTTGTGCAAAAAGAGACAGACAGTTTAAGAAAACAAGGATTTTTTTTGTCCATTTGTGTGTTGTGTTTTTTCCTCATCATCAAAGGACAAAGGACGACAACCTACAACTTTGATTGATATTGTGATTTAGTTCCGTTTAAAATCCAAACAACAGAAGTAAATTTGTTCATTTCAAGACAAAAAGTTCCAGTATTTGATTTTCTTCTTCTGTGTCCGTGAAATATTTTAACAAAATATAAGAACGACGAATAGTGCAAAATATTAACAAAAAAAATATAACTAACCGTATCCAGAAATTCAAAACCATTAACCAGCCCAGCAACTAATTGAATGAAGCGCTATAAAAATCATCAGTGTTTAAATCGGTGATTCATCGTCATTATCATCGTGTTGTCATCATTTTCAAAGTGAATGGATAGAATCCGATCTTTGTTTATTTGGTTTTACCCGGGAATCGGATATCGGATGAAAATTGAAATCGCATGCGTGTTTGTGTGAGTGCGGTTGGTGGAAAAACACGTACGACGTACAACATGAGCATCAACTCGCTGCTTCAACGGCAACTGGTACTGATTCAACTTTTACTATATCTAAATATACATCTTCTCTTCTCTACTACACTATGCTCTCTACTACATCTTGTACTTTTTGGCTGATGATGATCATGAAAAGGAACTTTTGTTTTGCGGAAATCTTCTCTGCTGCTTTTGGATGAGTATACGAATCTTTATACATTTTCTTCATAACACACGTTTTTATTTTCATTGTAGAGTATAATTACAGATACACATTAATATTATTATTACTATTATCACACTACATATTTAACATGGTATACGTAAATCATAGAACTATAAAGTATACGTAAATAGACGACAGACTTTTACAGAGTACACTTGCAAGCATATTTACTATTTAGACAAAAAAGAAGGCAAGAAAATGTTTGTTTCAAAAGGGACACAGGCAAAATACAAAATACACAAAGTAACGTTATGTGCACATTATCATTATCATTACGTAAAGAGTTAAAATTTATAATGCACATAAACAGAATAATATAATATATTGAATTGTAATATTTATTACGATGGATGTCATTTGTTCATTTTAGTACTATATCTATTTTATTATTTTTATTATTACATTCTACGACTGTATAATATGTGGGATTATCTATGAATAAGGCAACCCAAAAGTTGCTCCAAATAAAAAAATCGATAAGCCGATTTCCTTGAAAGTGCACGAAAGCCATACTATGCCATCTATATTTTTGGCACAAACTAGTATTCTTGCAATAAAATTAGTTTGTGCCACCTTGATAGATGGCATAGCAAAGTTAGCGCCCACTTTCAAGGAAATCGGGTTATCGAATTTTTTATTTGGAGCAACTTTTGGGTTGCCTTATCTATGAATTTTGGCCGAATCGAATTTTATAATTATGGCGCTGCGATCGCAAAAACCATATGTATTTGCGTAGTTCCAAAATCTAAAATTTAGTTCTAGAATTGCCGCTTGGTGTCAATTATAAAATTCGATTCGGCCAAAATTCATAGATAACGCCACATATTATGACTTGTGATGAGTTCACGGCCCTTTGAAATAGGCATTCTCTTACAACCTGTACTAATAAAAATCAAATTACTATCTTACCCTTAGACCTTAGACACTATAGACACAATTAGATCCCTTGATACTATAAATCAGTATTACCTATACAAGTTTTGAAATGCAAGTAGATAAATGCATAAATCGGTTGACCGAGGGTATTATTATTATTTTATCATTAACTGTATACGATTTTCAAGTCATTATAAATTAAATTACATTATAAATGATATGAAGGATAGAAATGATAGGATTTTTGTAAACAAACATATTGAATGATGAATACGATATTTTACTCCAAAATTAACAACTAAGAAATACCAATTAACGTAGGACCATCTATATATGAATTATCAACCTATTTTTCTGTGTTACTCAAGTATACAAAATACAAACTACAAGCTGTATACGTGAAAGAAAAAACAACATAATAAAATATGTATACATGTTTTAGTCAGTGAATAAATATTATTTATATAATATGGAATAAGAGTTTTCAGTTAAAAAAATATATAGTCTTGGGTCTTGGACTATAAAAGTTCTGCAGTAGGATTTGTGTTCAGTAGCTAACAAAAGTAAAAGTCCAACTAAGCTAAGGAGAGTTTGATTTTATGGATTTGATTTGATTTCAGTTCATTCATATTTATTATGATTATTTAGTTGCTAGATTTTTTTTGTTGCGTACATCGTACATGGTATGTGTAGTTAAGAGGTAGAAAATTACAAACTACAAGTGTATACTGAAGAATGAAACCAAATGTATACGATTTTTTTTCCAGTTCAACAAATTTCACTTGAGTATACCTATAAAATATAAATATATATACAAATACAAACTGAAAGTAGATATAAAAAATAGATAGAAGCTATTTAAGACAAGTAAAAGATGATTAGACTATACATTATACATATTTATATATTATACACATGAATTAGTCTCTTCTTCAAAAAAATATATTCCTAATTATTAATTATTAATTATTATTAATTATATGGTTATTGTTGCAAAAATGCTACAAAAAGATGGATGAACTCCCGGTGACTAAAAAAATACAGTGAGAGGATTCTTAAACAGACGTATATATAAAGGCAATACACCTGCAACCTGCATGTATACTGTATATGTCTATATATTATATGGTTTGTTTTCGAGTCACTCGGTATTAATATATTGTGTATCCATACGATTATATATTTATGCATCGTGATTTTTCAAGTATACGAATTTATTAAGTATTAATTACATTGTGTTATTTAATATTATTACATACAAAAACAGGGGCAGAGTTGAGTTAATTTAAATTTTTATATTGTTTACTATATGTAAAATATTGTAGGTAGAAGATACATACGTATACACAATACACACATATTCTTGTTATTGTTAGAGACTATACACTATACACAGTTACTGAAAACTGAAAATACACAGACGTATACAATACAAACACACCTACACTGTCGCACACTATTATTCATAAAATGTAAACACACTATAACGTATAACATATTATGTAGTATAGAATAGAATATATTGTTTTTGTTTAAACTGATGAGTATTTTGAATGTCAATATCATTAGCATACACAACTTCCGTTATATGTACATTGTACATGTGTATTAAAATTTATTTAGTTTTACTAATACTTTCAAAACAACAACCCTAGCACAAACCAATCAGTTTCCGAGTGTTAAACTATAGCTTAAGAAATTAGAGTTAGAATATAAATCGGTCCCGGTATCTATTCAGTTATTTTGTCCAGTTATTCGTCTCCCTACTTGTAACACTTCACATTTTATGAACTACAAGTAACCATTTTAATGCTAATATTAATGCTATTTAACTATTGTTAATGACTTTATAATTTGTAATCACACACAAAAAAACAAATACTGGACACTGATATAACTAAATATTATCTATATGTACATAATTAAATGTATTTGTATAAGACTACATAATAATAACTGCAACAACAAAATCCCATTATAAATTAGGTAAACACAACAAACAAGAAAGCACAGAGAATTTACTTGATATACATAATCTATTATCTATTGTCTATACGTGGAGAAAAATTAGTAGGGAAATTATGTGTAAGTTGATCTAGTTTGTAGGTAGATACTATAGATAAGTACATAAAGAAAAATATTGTATGTACACGTACGATAAGCGTATTACGTATTACGGTAGGTCAATCTCTCTTATGATGAAAATCTATTATTATACATGAATAAATTAGATACCTATATACTATATACATAAATATAATATATAAATATATAAAGGCATATGATCTATATACATTCAGATATACGTAACCTACCTAATTACGTCTTTAAGTAAATATTATACATACATTATACATACATTATACATACATACATATATACATACGTAATATATTATGATTATGATTGTGTATCACATAATGTAAAACAAGTATGCTGACATTTATTGTATATTATGAAAAAATGATGATGATGATGATTACGACTATTATTATTATTATTATATATCTACAAATTAATTATCATGATAAAGCGTCAGATTGATTCAACGTAAAAAAATAACACTGTATACTGCTGTTCCATTTTCTTTTCTCGTATTTAGTATTTAGTACTAATTCTTTAATCAAGTTAATCTATAATCTATACATAGCTTTTTCACATTACATTTGATATTTTAGTAATTTCAGGTTGCATCTTTTCATCATTCATCAAAACTATCATACATCAATACATCATATACACGTAATATATTGTATTATATCATATTTTATCATGTCATCCATTGCATAAAATACCATCATCGCTATTCCATTCAGATTATTGGCTTTTTTACTAGGGGACTTTTCATAATAAAATCATAAAAACCACAATAATAAATAGACATGTAGAGTGTAGACACTAGACAGAAACACATTTTACAATTTACACAATTAATTCCTATAATTTAGCTTTTAACTTGTATGTGTTTGTTGATGTATCTAGTTGGTATAATAGCAATAATGAATGATAATAGTGCGTTTCCTCTTCCATAAAAAATGCATTTGCCAATTTGAATGTCCGACTCCAAGACGTTTTGAGAGTTGAGAGTTGAGAATTTAACGAGTTTTCTTGTACTAGGAGAAGGGGAACATGCGTAGAAAGAAAACGGTTTTCTTCTTGTGTTAATGATGTGATGTGCTGTTCTGTAGTAAGGACGTGTAAAGATTATGGATATCTGTGTTTTGTATGGATAATGCAGTTTTTTCTCCTTGTATGAATTTTTTTGTGAGGATCTTCTTCGTATTCATTGAAAGAGTTGACTATTTCAGGTTTTTTGACTGTCGTGTATCGTGTAGTGCGTGAGGATGTGGAAGTATATATGTAAAATGTAATGTGAACATTGAACATGTGTGTGTTTTGAATCAACGTGTTTCAAGGTGCATTATCTACATCACATGGCGTGTATTTTGTATGATGTACTAGTATGTTGTGTGGTGTATTTTCCTTTCCTTTCGTTTCAAAGTTGGTTAAGGTATGCAGAGAATCATATGGTTAGCCCAGCCAAACGAGCGATACGAATACGAATAAGAATACAAATGCAATCTAAACCAATGTGCTTCTTAGCTACACACGAGAAATATACACACAAACGCACACACAGCCAAACACATAGTTCTGTAGTTTGTAGAAAACTCATGTGATATACAGAATACATAGTAAGCAAAAGGATCGTAGAGTTTTGTGGGGATCAGTTCTTCTCTCTCTCGCTCACTCTCTGTATGTGTATGAGAGTGTGTGTGTGTCGTTTGGTTTAGTTTTTAGGTAGTTGTAGGGTAAGGTTTGGTTTGGTTTGGTTTTCTGGTGGGAGTTGCTTTTGGTCGACAGTGATTAATCGTAGTTAGGAAGGATCGGGTGGAGTTGAACGTGGAAAAGTATGGCTGCTTGGCAAAGGACGGAGTTCCATTGGCAGATCTCAGACACGACACTCATGATATGATAATGAGAATAAATCGCATCTAATTCCGAGCTGTCAATCAAAAAGTGTGAGGGCACAAAAAAAAACTTCTTTTTTTTGGCTCCTTTGCTATCGTCAACTGCAGACGTCTAGTGGACCACCTTCTAACTTTCATTCCACTATTACCATCACGAGTTGGCGTTCAAAACTATACTTTTACACTTACGGCTTTTCATCCTGTCCGTTGTTTGTTGTTTTTTAGTCCATAAAAGATCGACAGAAAAGAACTAGACTCGAATTTTATTTTACGGCAGCCCGACTTGTATGCTATATTTTCCTATGTTTCTTATTAGAATTTTGAGGAGCAGTAAATAAATAGTATTTTTCTTTGGATAGGATGTAAAATGTTTAATCCACATGTCGATTGTAGATTGCAGATTTATTGATCTTGAATTTTTAAATCCTTATTTTATTTATTTATTTTATACGATGACTGATTAAATACTCAATACTAAATACATAAACCGTACAAACAAGAGCAACTCAACTTGTGTTTTGTGTTGAATATTGAATATGTAATATTGAATACATAGTTTAAACCCTTTGGCTACTGACTTAAAAGTTACTAGTTAAAAGGTACTAGATTTTTATCGATCATAATCTTATTGATTCCCATTAATCATCTTAATTACTAATTACACACTGTTGCACTAAGTGGGAAATTATGCAAAAAAATAAAACTACTGTTTTTTATCATCTTTTTTAGTTTTTCATACGAGAGGTTGTAACTTTTAATCTTCAACTGGATCTTGCTTTTCTCCATGCACAGACAAACGGACTAACAAGCCAAGCCAACAAACAGTGTTTTCAATTCAACTTGTTTTGTAAGATAAGTTATAGTTTGAGCGAGAGAGGAGTCCAGCAGTGCCGTAAGAAAAAGAATGACATTTAACTCTTCTCACGTTGCCGTTTGTTTGTTTGTTTGTTTGTTAACTACTCCTCATACCAAATCTTATCATACTGTAAAAAAATGCTCAATGCATTTACTTGCAGTACATATTATACAAGTCTGAATTGCAACATGCGGCTGTAGAGAAATGAGCAAGCCAATATTATTACGTTTTTTTCTAGAGTCTAGAATCTAGAATCTAGAGTCTAGAATCCTTCATTACAATTCATCAGAATTAAGAATTACAAATTCAAATATGCAATTTTCCTCTGCATAATAACAAGATACGTTACATTTTTAACTAGTCATTGATTGTACTAGGAACGCTTTTTATCCTTTTTTTATGAAAGTAATTCATAATTCATGTAATCAATTATCATTTGTAGTTTTTGAATGTACAAAATGCAGACTATAGTCATCCGTTTTATGTGATGATAAGTGACTACTGATTACTGATACAAATTCATTTAGATAGATATTTTTAAGTTGCAGATTTGGATTTATTAATATTCAGTAGCCACACAACACTTTTTTATCATCAATAATCAACAGGAATCCAAAATATACAGGAGACAAAATTGTGAAGTTTGAAAATATTTCAGTAGTAACTTTAGGATTTTCTTGGTAGAATTTTGCACTGTTGACATTGTGATTAGGCCAGGATTAATGTGAAAGTCACACCCTTTTAATTAGTACGTTCATTTTCGTTTCCTCTGCTCTGCTCCGTTGTATACTCTTGTGGCTGCTTCTGTTTTAAGTTTAGTCTAGATTCTAGAGTCTAGAGCTGAATCTAGAATCTGGCTACATGAACTATATTAGGAATTAGGAAGGAGAGTAGTTTTTAATTATATAGTGCATCTCGGTTACTCCTATGTGTGCATCTAGATTCCAGATAGTAGACTCTAGATTCTAGATACGTGCAGGCATGCATACAGTTTGTACTCGTCAAAAGATAAGACCGTCATCATTATTTTGATTCACGCTTCAAGCCTCTTTTTCCTCTGCATCTTCGTCATCTTCCTCTTTCCTGTCCTTCTATTTCAACTTTTGACTTGTGGCATCAAGTCAAATTTGAATTTGCGTTTGGATTTGGATTTTGGTTCCATTTGACTTTTTGCTTTTTACGCTCTTTCATCTTGACAGATTCCAACCCATTTTCCTAATGCAAATATCAAATATGAATATGAATGCGAATACAAATGAAAATGCAGATTAAATTTGTGCATATCTTGAAAGAGTGATTCTCCACATCCTCAAGACTTGACTCGACTGTTGAGACAGACTCAGTAGAAGCAAAAGCAAAACGAAATCCTTTCGTGACACGCTGAATTTCCAGAATTGCAGACAGATTTGACTTTTCAATGTTGACTGTTGGATTTTGGATGTTGAAATGAACAACAGGAGGAAAAACAACTCGGAATAATTTTTCAAATTTTTTCATGAGATTTAACAACTGTCATTTGCAGTTTCAATCCATATGCATGGTTTTTCATTTCCCTAGTCTAATATTTTGAATTTGAATAAACTTTTTTAAATCGTATTCGTAATCAAAGTACTGTAAAAAGATTTTTTTACAAGAAATATTAGATATTAGGTTTTAAACGTAAAGTTGAACTTGAGAAAGGATTTACAAATTTATAAATTGGACATGTGTGTACACTGCAAGAGTATTATTATTATTATTATTCATATAATTCCTCACCTAATCTGGGATATGACTGTCACATAACAAGTTTAAATACAAATTGAATACATTCCATTCCAGAGATCAGAGATTAGTATCGAAAATCACCTCAAGGATAGGTGATTTTCCAAGACTACGTCAAACAAGAAAGGGAGAGAGGTGAGGCTCAAAATAAAATAGAAAATGAACAAGTTCAAGTCCTGAGTGACGGAATGGAATTTTTTAATTTCATTTGTCTTTAACTCACAATATTTAGCATGTTTGTAGTTTGTAGTTTGTACTGCATAAATATTGTGTGCATACAAGTATATAGTAAATTCGTATGATCCATCATGTAATAAATTGTAATACTTGGGAATATGTAAAATATTATAGATTTACAAGTTTACAGGAATTTCAAAGAAACTAACGGAAAATCCTTGACCAGAGCACATGCAACATGCATATTCAAATTTCGTTAACAACGGAGAGTTATACATATCTAAATAGTAAAAATACAGGACATGATTAAGTGTATGTAAATCTTGGTTTTAAATCTATTATGTATACATTTCATATTATTATGTTCTTTGACTTAAAAAGTCAAAAGTCAAACGTCAAGAATAACAGGAAAAGTTGATATGCACGTCGTCGTCGTCTCTCGTCTTTGACTTTCTACTTTGTATTTTATACTAAAATACATTATAATGTACAAAGTGTTTTATAATGGAAAATGCAAATATGAAATATTCAACTCATAACACATTTTTGTGTAGTAGAAACTAATGGATTTTCTGTCAGTCTTCAGACTTGAGTCTTGAGTCTAGAGTCTACAGTCTACAGTCTAGCTCACACTCAATTCTCAATTCATTTCATTCGTTGTAAAACACATTAGTAATTTCCTTCATCTCCGTCTTTGCTGGTTTCTTTAGAGAGTTTAGAGTTTAGAGCGTCAGAGTTAGAATTAGAATTAGAAATAGTGTACGAATTTGTACACATTTTACAGCATTAAATTTTAAACATGAAAATACTCGAAGATTTTATTTAATCCTTTTGAATTTTGGATACATTTAGTTTTGTTCGTTGGAACATTTTATCTTGTTTTCGCTGGGTATATTAATTTATGTTTTGATAGTATTTACACATGATTGGAATGTTATTAGTGTAATTATGAGTATTTGTGGTGTGATTATTTGTGTCATGCCTATTTATTTATATGGTACAACTAATGTGCATGTCTAATCTTATTGGTGTTTGATATGAGTGTGAGTGTGTGTGTATGTATGTGTTGGCTTGTGTTTGTGACATGATATTAAAATGTGTAGGAACAAAACAACAATCTATAAAATCTACAATGTACAATGTACAACGGAATGAAATTCTTGGCTGAGGACATGAATTCACAAACAAAATCTTAAGTCAGCCACCAACCAAACAACCAACAGAAGAACAACACGCTCATGTGTTTTTCAATGTGGATTCAAAACAGAACAGGAATTGATGCATGTACATAATAATAGTTTGGTCTGCTTTGGTCTGGCCTGGCCTGGCCTGGTCTGGTATGGATTTGAACGAAATGAAATGAAATTGTGTAGTATATATGTATATGTATACACAATATACAGCAGAGAAAAAGAATGGCAGGCAAAGAGGCAGGAAAAGGCAGTGAGACTGACTGAGTACAAAATACAAAATGTTGTACTATGTTTTGGTATGGTTTGGTATGGTATGACTTTTGATGCTAGAGGGTAAACTGATAGAATAGAAAATGGCCGGAATCGAAATAATAAATCATGTTGGACAGACGTTCGCCGAAGAAGAAAGAACTAACACGCCTCTCCTTTCAATCATTGACTCTCTTGCTTGCATCCATTTTCGCTCCGTTTCCAGTATCAACTACACACACATCTACTACACCACACAAACTACAATCTAGCTACAGTCTACACTTTGTACACGTATGAGTTAGACATAAGAAAACGAAGAATACAACCAAGAATGAGAAAATGAAGAAGATAGAACCAAGTCTAAGACGATGGAATGGAAAAAATCGTTTGGCTCACTTCAGCTGGATGAAAATCCATTCTTGTATTTTTTTCTCTCCCAGTCCCAGTCCAAGTCGGAGTTGAAGTTGACGTCGACATAGACATAGACATAGACGCTTTCTCTGCCCCTTTCATGTTCTGCATCTTCCGAGTGAGTATTTTTATTTATACACACAACAACACACACACACATACACACTCACAATTTCACTCACACGAAGACTCGAAGACTACAAAGAATCCAATGAAAAACAAGTCACTTTTTTCCCGTATACTTTGCCTTGCTTTTGAGTCTCGAGTCTTGGGTTTTATTCTACTGTATTTTTTATTATTTTCCGTACACAGAAAATGCTACATACTACAGTTTAGACGCATGCACTATACAGATGAGTTACAAGAATAATATGCATTGTATTTTATATTAGAGAAGAAATCAGACATCAGAAACCATGCCTATTTGTATTTGTATTTGTATTTTGTAATGACTATTAATGGAATGTATTATGTTTCTGCGTGAGGGTGGATTGTGGATGGCTGATGGTGTGTGGTGCATGGGTGTGAATTTAGAATTTATGTAATTTTAATTGTAGGAGAGGATGACATCCGAATTCAACTCCAGTTCTCAAAGTATTTTGTTTATTCATGTTCCCAGGCTTATCCAGTATCCAGTATCTCTATTTATATCTCTGTTTGTTGTTTGTTTGCACATGAGGATAGTCAAGTCAGTCAGTGGATATTTTTTTACAATTTTAATTAATGTTCCAGTTGAGTGTGAACCTCAAATTGAAAATTTAGACTCATTTCCTCTTACTTAAAATGAGAAAAATACGTAGAAGCTGGAAATAAAATAGGAGGTTGGGGCTGAAATATTTACATTGTACATACTACATACTACAGATTTTTTGTTATTCCGGATGGAGAAACGGAGGAAAAATTCGAGAATTCCAGATTCTAGGATTCGAGTCAGCATCAGTAGTCAATGACAAAGATGGATTCTTACACAGTTTTGCTTTTCGCACATTTTCCCCCCTTTGTTACATTTTATCAGAGTCAGAACCAGAGTTAGATTCAGATGCAGAGCTAGACAAACTGAGAGTGAGTGACTGAATGAATTTTTCCCTTCCGTTCATTTGAGTTTCAACGCCCAGTTTTAGTCATAGTCCTCTTCACTTGACATTCAACAAATTTTTCTCCTAAAACATGAAAAAACGTACATGAAAAAACAGGAGAGTAGGACAGAGCATGTAATTTTCAAAAAAAAAGAAAAAAAATACCAAAAACCAAGGAAAAAATAGTATGATGGAGCAAGAGAAACTTTTTATTTCACCATCACCAAACCAAACCACTCATGAGTCTGAGCATTGACTATTGAGCATCATAAATGTAAAAGTGGGAATGAGGATACAGGATTTATCACAGTATTAGTGATAATTTGTAAAACGATTTGTACCTTTCCAAAAAATGGTCCAAAACTTTGAAGCTTTGAAACTTTGACAGTTGAAATTCGAAGGAGGATCCACGTGGAAAATTTTCATGCAGAAGGAATTTGTCTCATTTTTCAGCATTGAAAAAATACCTCATGTCTTATACCTAATTCAACTTCATTCAATTGTTTTCATTTACGTTTGAATTTACTCTACTCCAAATTTATTCCAAACCAAACTAAACCAAACTAAATCAAATCATGTGGTGAAAATTCTTAAAAGTTGCTCATCAGAAATGATTTCTCATTAAACATGAAAGTCTGTGGAGGCGTTTACTTGACTCTTTACCGTTACAATGAGAAATTTATCATTTCTGGAAAAATGTTTTCCACACTTTTGAAACTTGTTCCTATCAAACTAAAAACAATAAATAAATTCAACAATGAGAGCTTTATATGTGTAGGAAATCAAATTATTGACAGTATTGATAAAATAGTGGAGAGTTTTTTTGCATCAACTTTAATCAATCTTTAAATACAATTAATCTTTTAAAGCTCAGAATTCCGATTTTCTAATTGGGAGTCAACCTCAATTCCAGGGCTTGAGTTTGAAATATTCTTTGAAATCATATGCATGGATTCACAGTGAGACAGCTGATATGTATCTAGTATCTAGTATTTAAGCTAAAACCTTGTGGTATGCACATATATGTATGATATAAAAGTGGAAAAGAAGAGTCGCAAGTTAGATAAGTCTATTGGGGAAGGACAGAAACAGATTACAAATTAAAGCTTCAAGAAGTACGCTTTGATTGGTTTTTTTTCTGGAGAGAAAATTAGTAAAGTCAGCAAAGCATGATGTAAAAGAGAAGTCGGGGAAGGAGGAAACGACAAGAGAGTCAGTCACTATCAAAGTTGGAGAAAACTCTGGTCTGGTCTGGTCTGGTTCAAACTTGTGAAAGAAGAAGGGAGCGAAAAATAATACGATTTTCTCCGACACTATGCTGTGTTTTCTATATGTACAGTGTACATTGAACACTGCACTGGGAAAGATTCGCTAGGAATTCGGGTTCATAGAAAGAATCAGAGTTAATTTGCTTTGAATTTCTCATTTCTTTCTTTCCCTCCTCCTCTTTTTCTTCTCCTCTTTTTTCGCCGACTTGTACAAGTTACACAAAGTATGTTTTCCTATGCTCTCAAATTCGAAATCCGAAATCCTCCAAATCCAAAATCATCCGTTGACTTAATCATTTGAATCTCAAATCGGTTCATCATGTTCCCTCTACATTTTTTTCAACTCCAAACTCCACTGTGCTTCGAGTTTTGTGTTTTGAGTTTTGATGAACCGAATGCATGAATGAACTTGGACTTTGTACAGTGTACAATTCACAATGGCTTGAGGAATCAGCAAGTGAATGAATGAGTGAATGAACCAGCATCTAGAATCTAGAATCCAGAATTCAAATTAGTAGTTGACGAACATTATTAAGGGAGTGAAAAATTGTATGAGAAGTGTACACAACTCGTGTTGGTGTTGCTACATATTATTACAGTGTTATTTTCACAAGTATCACAAGTTGCAATCTTCTACTGTACGATTCAAAACTATATACATTATTACAGTGCTGTAAACGTACATAATACATAATACATAAGTAGAGGCAGAGATGAAAAAACAAGCTATTTACCCTACATGGATTGGATTTTCAAGGGGAGAAGTAGAAACTGGAGAGAACTCGAGACTCGAGACTCAAGACTCGAGTTTCTAGTTGTTTTTATACTTGTGTAGTATCGTGGAGTGTAGCGAGTACATATGCGTCAGTAAGTAAAAGAGAATGCATGTGAAATGTGAATGCAAGAGTTTGTGTTCTATAAGATCGATTACATGGTTCCATTAAGTTGGTAATCACTTTTCTTTCGGGATGGGCTTGGGGAAAAGGAAAAATGGATGGAATTGGAGTAGCCTTTTCCATCTCCAACTCTGACTCCGACTTTCGTCTTTCCTCTTTCGTTTTTCTTGTTTGGGGAAGCGGGAAAAGACGGGAATACATACATACGTTTTGAGTTTGAGTTTTTTCTTCCTTTCCTTCTATTTTTCTAGTTGTAGGTTCTTCTAGGACTATAGTCCTTTACACACATATACACATGCAGATCACAAAGTGAAACTGATATACTGAGCAAAATCTGTATTTTTACATCCAGTACATTCCTTGTACATTGTACACTGTACATTGGACGTTGTACGTTGTAGTTATGTACAAGGGAAAAGAAATAGGAATAGACTTGGTTTGACACGAATCCTTCACAGCACACTTCTCCGTTTCTCTTTCTCTTTGGGCCCGGTTATTTATTTGCCCAGGGACTAGACAGAATTTTCAAAGGGGACGTTCTTCATATAAATCTTCTACTTTTCCTCGCATACATATTGAACACTGTACAACACAGAGAACAAATAGAAGAGGAACACTTAGATATTTCCAATATAAATACGAATACCAATACCAATACCCTATGCATATCGATATACACTATACATACATGCACAGTTGAGCTGAGAAACTGAGGAAAAAATTGTAAAGTGGTGGTAATACAAGTCTCATGTACTAATAGAAATAGACGGGAAAATGCCCGGTACATACTGAATATACAGATACATGTGTGTGTAGCCATGAGCTAATCTTAAGCTTCGTTAATCTTTACCTCTCCAACTTTGCCTCATCTCATTCCTTTTCCCTGTATTCCATTCTCTCACTATTGAGGATTGAGGACTGAGGACTGAGGATTGAACCGAGTTTATCCGTTCACTCGGGTCGCTTGTGATAATAAAACTTTTTTTCACTGTCTCACACCTACACCTAATTAAATTTGAATAGATACAACTCATGTTCATTTCCTACCAAATTCATTACTTGGGGAATGAAAGACATATGATATCTCCCATCTCCCATGTGCTTTCTTCTATCTGTCTCGGCACACACAGTACACGGTAATCTGTACAGGAACGAAAGACATGGAAGGAATTTCTTCCTTTTTGTATCCATTTTGTTCACAGGATTGTAAGAGGTTAAATCTACATTTGGATCTTTCTTGAAATATCTTGAAATATCTTCAAATAGTAGATTCCCTTTTTTACTTTGCTCGTGTAAACATGGAAAATGGAAGATTTGATGCAGCAGAGACTGGGAAAAGTTTAAAAATTCAATATTCGTTGAAATTTTACTAGTCGTTGGTCTCTTCGCCCTGCAAGTTTTCCTTTTATCTTTAAGTCCATGTACAAATACAAATACTTGTAAATGAAGGAGGAAGTCTAGAGCCTAGAGTTTGAAGAGAGAGGAGGAACAGAAATAATATAAAATGTGGAAATGTAGTAATAATAGGAAAACTAAGAGTTGAGGTTCATCTCTTGTCATGTGTCTTGAGTCATGTGTCTTGAGTCTCGAGTCTTGACCCTCTTCAAGATCCTCGTGTCACTCGGTCCGGTCTCCGGAGCAGTGGGCATTTATCAAAATCTCTCAAGTTTGTAACAGCTGTCTGAGCTGTGTGATTGTGATTGTGAATATAAGCGCTTCTCTTTCTTCTTCTCTTGGTTTTATTTTTCTTTTCCGTTCTCGTTCTCGTTCTCCTTGTGCTTGTGTATTATATGTTAGATACCACAGGGATTGACGAGAAGTTGGATGTCAGGATAGGACAAGACAAGACAAGACAAGACAGCAGAGTAGTAGACGAAGAAGATACAATCTGTGAAAGCCCACAAGCGAGAGTCAGAGCCAGAGCTAGGCTAGAACAGTGGGTGGGTGGGATCATCAAAAACCGGACCGAAAACACATTTTACATTCACAATTCATTTCCAATTCTCTCTTCTCCTTCTTCTTCTCTCGGCTGCTGGTATGTTTTACATCCACATCCACATCCACATTTACATTCAAATTCCTAATTCTAGCCAAAAGAAATGCAAGAGAGAGAGAGAGAGGAAAAAATCATATGGAATAGTGTTCAACAACTACGATGACTTGAGTCTGGAGACTTGAGTTTTGAATCTTGAGCCCACGTTTCATCCTCATCTCGTAGTAGAAAACTGACACGTTGGGTTTTGTACAGAGCACAGAGTAATCTGAACAAACATGAGAATTTTCATAATATAATATAATATAATACACAAACTTCCTTCGTATTCCGAAAACACAGAAGATGAGAATGGAAAACTCAAAACTCAAAAATGAAAAAAAAATCTTGACATCTCTTCCTAAACCTAAAATGCTAATGCTAATGTCAAATGGAATAGAGAGTGAGAGAAAATCCATTGGACTTGGTTTAGTTTCAGCTTGAAAAGTGACTCGTGGTTTGGTTTGCCCTGTTCTTTGCTTGTTCGCTGTTCGCTTTTAGAATCGTTTCATATTCCTTTTTGGCCATTTTCATTTGGAAGATGTGAATCAGAAGGAACACCCTTCGGCTCTCACGTTCTCAATGTACAGTGTACTGTCTAGTGTCTAGTATGTAGTGCACATAAGGTGCTGTGTGTTCTGTACAGTTTACACTGTTTAAACTTTAAACTAGCTAGATCGTTTCAAAAAACAAAACCATGGCAAAACCCCCCCAGAGATTTCATGAGTTTGGTCCTCAAAATGGTTATAAAATTTGGTATCGATGATGAATGAGGTTTATTCTCAAAAAATTTGCAAGAACCTCATATTTTGAAAAGACTTTCCAAAATTGGATCTACAAATCAAATACAAGCTGAAAAAAATTACGTGTTTAGTTTGGTTTGGGTGAAAGTTTAGCAGACTATAAAAAATGTGCCATTTTTCTGGTTTATCTCCAAAGTATTTCACTATTATTGCTTTTAATTTTAGTGAAAGCTAATGATAATATTCATATTAGTTTAGAGTTTAGCTATTCAAATTTTGACCTGTGAGCTGAAAGCCGGTGATCGGTGCGATGACCGGTCGTGAAAAAATGTTATGGGTCCAAAAGGAATGGTCTAAGGGTTTTCACTCAATTCCATTTTGTGAAATGGTCTAGTATCTAGTATCTAGTCGAAGTACATGGATTGTGCAATGTATTTACAATTTCCCCTCAACTTGTTTGGTCTTTTTCTTTTTTCTTTTCCGTCTGCATTCTACATGCATGCACGCTTTACTTTACTTTATTTTACATTTGACTCTCCATTTCCTCTGTATGAGATTTTTCTTGAGAATTTTCCATGCTGATTTTGTTTCATGTTGTGTATCACAGACGCAGACAAATGCATATACGTATGTGTATGTGTATGTGTGAGAGTTCTGTGTAAAATACAAAGTAGTTTTGTACACATTTCATGTACGTTTTTGAGGCTACTGTTTCGTCTCCACACAGTAAAAGAGGAAGGAGACTAAAAGAGAGAGGAGGAAGGGTCATAGCAATTCACTTGAAAATGTTGCTTCTTTTTTCCTCTAAATTTTACTCTGGTGGTTTGCTTTGGTTTTGTTTTAGTTTTTAGGTAGAAAAAAAAACCAAATAGTAATGCAATGTCTGCATGTCTATATTCTATATCTGTATTCCTGGTGCAATATGTAATATTCTTTATATTTTGAAATACACAAGACAGAGCATAAGTACATTTGAAGCAGAAAGGTTCTGTACTTTTACTTCAATAAATGCATGTATAATGTGTAATGTGTAATGACTATAGTTTGGTTGTATTTTGTTTTGTTTCATGCAAGCATGGGAGCCCTTTGTATTTTGGTGTACATATTTTGGAGTTGGTTTTCAATTTTGTACCTTGTACTTTGTGGTTAGGAGGTTGTGGATGGTGGATGGTGGATGTAGATGAAAGTTCATGTTCATTGGATGTAGAAAATGTCAGGTGTAATATTGGTTCACGGATATAAATCAAAAAACTGTCCAGACTAAAAGTTTCTAATTCTGAACCTATCTTCGGCATCCGTCTGTTTCAAGCTCCAGTGCTAGCTCTAGAGTCTAGGTTTTCTACAGTACAAAAACAGTATAAATACGCATAAGCTGGAAAATACATACAGACTCTTGTATATATTGTACACGCATGTTTTATGTTTCGGATAGAAAATCGTTTAGGATTCGATATTACTCTTTGATAGCAATTCAAAATTTAATTTACATTCCCCTTTTTTCTCTCTGTCTTCTTCTTCTCGTACGAGAGCCCAGTCCACTCCAATTCGTTACATAGAAATTTATTCAAGTATTTATTGGAAACCTGTTCCAAAAGTACAGAAAGATAGCTCCAAGAAAGGATGAGGATGAAAATCCTCATAATCTGTTTTTAATTATCTTATACACAGAAAACATAGAGCTGATAAGATGGCTGTAAGATGGCCGTAGTAAACACTAACAATTATTAAGGAGTATCAAGTAATTCCAAGTCCTACCTCAACTCGTATCTGTATAAATTAAAAATAATTTACTACAAGAATTTCAAGAATTTTTATCCCTAGAAAAATCATGTGTAAACCAGTACAAAAATTAGGTATGATTTTTACAATCATTTTTCTCCAGCGTTTTTATTCAAATTTGTTTGTAACGAAATGTTTTTTATTTTGATTCCAAAGTCAAACTCAAACTTTGATGTTTGCTCACTCTTCTTTCTTTCTTTCTCTCGTGTATTTGAACATGAGTGTGCTGAACGGATTTAAATGGATTTAGAGAGCAATCAAGATTGTGTTTGTATTCCCCGAGCTTATTAAAGAGTCACAACCCTTCGGGGAAAACGGTAATGGCATCAGATGCATTCTGGTCTAATCAGCATTCAAACATCATTTCCGCTTCATCTTGTTCCCTTCTTTCTCTTTCTCTCCCTTTCACTCGAATTTTGTTTGACTTGGCTTGACTTGACTTGCAAGTTGTGATACTTTCTCAGTTTCAGGTTTCAGCTTCTATTTGAAATTCAAACTTGACTTGTCTTGTTCGCATCATCATCGTCATCGTGATCACGATCACGATCATGATCAAGTTTGAACATCTCCATGTTTCATTTTCTCTCCCTGTTTTATGCAGATATGAGACAGGAGACAGTGCAAACATGCAGTTTGGTTCATTATGTATTGTGTATTGTGCATAATATATCTAGATTCTCGATTCTAGATGTACAAATATTGAATGAATTCCTCTCACGTTATAATACACTGTCACATATAATTATACAGGACTGTTTTGGGTTTTGAGGCGTGCTACAAAAGTGAGAAATAATGTAAACTCACGTGTATGAATGCAGTTTGGAGTTTGGAGCTTTGAGCTTGGAGCTTTGAGTACCCAATCTCCAATCTGCAATTAACATTTCTCAGCCTATTTATCAAATCAATACTTGTGACTTATGCGTTGTAAAAAACCGAAACACAAAAGCAGAAATGCCCTTTTGAATTAAAACACTTTTGGAATTTCATCACCTTGACACCTTGTGAGTTGTGAGTTGTAAAGCGTCTACAATCAAGAATCCAGAATTCAAAAGGTTTCAAAATTTATCAAATGCAATACAATTTTCATAAACTTTCATGTGTGCAGTAATTGGAATGAGAGCAAATAAACATTGGAAATTGTGCTCTGTTTAAGCTCAAGACTCAAGACTCAAGAGAGCTCTTGTATAATATGCTCATTTTCATTTTCAAAATATTAGAGACATATTCGATCCGATTCTGTATTAAAGTGTCATAATCATAACCCGTACTTGACTCTAACATAATGGTTGACTTTGGGATGTTTAATTTCCAAAATAGGATGTAAAAGCAACGGGAAAAGAAGGAAAGGGAAGGATTCAGCTTGAACTTGGATTCAGTATTCCTAAGGCTCGGCATGGATATTTTTGGATGGTTTGACTTTTCTGATACTTCTTGGTATATCTTGAAAGGGCTGTATTCT
>JAQGBH010002593.1:0-23621 GCA_034698265.1 Sminthurinus aureus
GGAGTCCACAATGTGTGATTAAAGTTACAAAAAGATTTGTTGCTATAGTCCCCTCCCTTTTCGTGAGACAATCTTAAGGATTGAAAATGAGGAAAACTGAATGCTTTTTAAAACTTGGAAGCGTCGCTTATTTTTCAAGTAATAAAATATCTTTCCTTCACTGTGTAAAAAACTTGTATTTTGCAATGTGACTAATCTTCCTTATTGTATTTACTCGATGACTTAATTTATTACCTTTTGATTTATAGTGGGTCAAAAACAAATCAAACGTGAAAAATTTCGGTCGTATACGAATATATACATATTATACATATCATTGTGCGTGTAAAAAGTACAACCATTCCTCAAGATATCTATGCAATAGCTATAAATTATATGTAATGCAGACACAACAATTTGCCACAAGTAATGAAGAACCTTTTATATTTTTTGTAGATTACAAGTTTAGTTTTTATGTTCATATTTTTAAGACGAATAAAACATGAATCATTTTCTTGTTCGTGTCATTTTTTTTTTACTTTTTGTTTACTTCTTTAGGCAAATCTCGCTTTGAGTATCAAGAGAATTAAGTCCATGATGGGTAATTACACTCATATTTTTCTCGGTATTCTATAGCGTATGGCGTGAGGTGATGGTATAAGAAATTATATTAAAAATATTTAACAGAAATCTAGTCCAAGGAACAGAAGAAATAATTAAAGTCTCAAAACGTCCGTAAACACTATAAACGCAAGTAATCAGAAATCAGAACAACCAATCCAATCAATTGAAAAGAGCTTAAAACATCACTGGATGTTTAGCTTTTTTCCCACAGCTACAGCTCATGAATTTCATACGGGAGTCTCTATAGTAACAGCTCGTTCGTCATTCCATGTTTACGGACTACGGACCTATTTTTATCTGTCGCAAGTCGTAAGGGAATCGATTTAGCTGTCCAAATTAAGACTTCGTGCTAACTCGATGAAAAATTACTAATCTGAATATTTTTAGTACTTTGAGACATATTCCGTCCTACGCTTCTCGGACCATGCGGACCGCACATCTCGCATGTGTCGTGTGTGCAATTATCTGAATTTTTCATTCATGGTTTCTAAGCAGCCTTGGTATTTGATTTGATTTTGGTTGAATTGGATTGCTAACAATAATTATTGTTTTTGATTTCTGATTCTTGGTTCTTTTGAATTATGAACTGACTTGTGATTATCGTATCTTTGAGCATTCAATTAAAATGTACCTAGCACTATCATCACATTATGTACACATCCTTTGTCTTTTATGTAAAAGAAGCCCTAAAGTACTAAAAACTAAATGTAATCATAATACATTGTTCATTGTACTTACCTTGTACATTTTACATAAAAACGATGTATCTAATAACAGGTTGTGATCACGATTGTCAATTTTATTACTCAAAACAGCGATTTTGTTGTAAGGAGCTTTTAAGAAGAAAGGGAGATTTGCGGAAATTACACGTGAACAACACGCTATTGAGCTACAACAAGATATAAGACGAAGGGTCAATACTTTAATTCTTGTCGAAAACGGCAAGGTAAAATAGAACATAATTTTTTTACATTGAAATTCAGTGTTGGTACTGCACTATCGATGGTTGATGGTTGCGCAATTGCAGGTTGTTATAATAACCTAATCAATAGGCAGTTCAAACTATATTATGTTATGTATTATATGCTTGTTCAAATCATATGTGTTTGTGTTATTGAAATTTTCGTGAGCTATGAGTTTTATGAAATGAATTAATATTCATGCTTTGAGCCTTTTTATTTGCACTGTCAATCAATTTTTGCATACACAATTGACACATATACATAATACATACATTTTGTCGCTAGTTTACACGAATCTACCATATGTAATTATTACTGCCACTATCAAGTTTGTTGTGGTCTACCTCTTTTCTACCTTAGAGTGCCTACCTACTACACACTGCCTACAATCTACAATACATGTAAATATAAAAGTAATATCAGTTAAGAATTCAGAAATGCCACATTTGAAATTTGAATGAGTTTATTTTGAATGACAGTCATAGCTCGAGGACCATTAAAGTTCATGTAAACCTTTTTGGATATACTTAACATATTTTCTAAACTGCAAAAGAAAATAAATAAGACGAGTGTAGTTTTTTAATGTTTTAGGAAGAACTAATACTTGTTGTTAAATAAAATGAAAGACGTGTTTTACTTCATTTTTAAATAAACCTTTTTACGAATGACGCAGGTAAAAACTATATTATATTATTAATTATTATACGCTAGAAAGTATCCAATTTTTTTACATCCTGAATTACTCATTTCATATTTTGGTGCTTGTTCTGTGGTGGTAAATATATTATCTACATGACCAATAACTGTAGCCATCTTTTTGCCACGTTTTAAAAATAGCATTTAATGACTGTCTGCAGTTTGGTCATCCATTCATAAAAAAATGAAACAAACTGCCTAATTAAAATGACAGCTGCAAACTTTGAGAAAACGCTTTCTCGCTTGTGTAAATTAGTCTGGATTCAACTGATTGAAATTCATCTGACAAGAAGTTTTCGTGTGAATAATTAACATATGTACTGCAAAACAATCTCATTATGGAGTACTAGAGTAATGCAGAAAGATGAAAAATTACATGTGTATTATTTAAATTTTGCATAGCTCAAATGATAACTGAATTTTTCAAAAGATGTTTCAAAAGTAAAAGGGGCAAACTTTAGTTATCGATATTGTCTGACTGAGATTGACGTGCGAGATAGAAAATCTAATAAAATCTTTACGCTGCCTATAGTTCCTGATGCATTTTGATTCAGATTTTGTTCTACGTAATGCAATTTGTGTATCGCACATCACATTGGTCACTTTTAAGTACCTTTGAGTACTGAAGACAAGCTTGACGACATACATATGTAAACAATGAACAAGGTGTAATCTACCAATCCACAACTCCACTTGAATTTTTGACCTCTTTTGATGTAAATGATCAATTGCAAGGCAATCAACAGTAACGTGGTTGATAATTGATAATTCAACACATGCTTACCTGTGTGTGAAATCAATGACGACCTTTCTTGTTCAAAGTTCGAAAACTTTGAACTAAGAATTCCTTGTATTTTCTTGGCTCAAACAAATTAGAATCTCAATATAACCATGATGCAAATAGCAAATAGGTACTTACTTACACACTACGTACATAAATGTGTAGGACGCATAAAACGTTACTTTCAATTTCAGTACAGTGTACTGTAGTGTAAAATACGGTAGGTAGTACAATTTAAAAATGACATCTTTGTTTTCCTCTTCTCTGCAGACATAATTCAAAAGTAAAAAGTAAATAAAGAAATCAAAGAAGCGGCTTAAAATCAATCATAGTAAAATATTTCATGTATGTGTATATTTTATTAAATATAAAATTTAAATAAAGCATCGATACAAGAAAAACTTAAACAAACTCATCAAGTCTTTAGTTACTAGTTATTCGTATCAACAAGATTACAAAACTTAAAGATATTTTGATTAAAATAAATAAATAAGATTTAGAGGATAGTTTTGATGTATAGTCTATGAAATTCAGGATATGGAATCAGTAATCAGTATTTTTCTTAGCAAGCATAAAGCATAATTTGAGATAAGCTCTGTTTTCCAAATTTAACTATACTGATTATACATTTTCTGCATTTCATTGTTCATCAAGATTAGCACTATAAGACTAAAATATTATGCTAGTCAACAAGAAGGTATTAAAAAATGGTTTCATACATAAACACCGTTTTTAACATGTTGCACACAAACAACAAATGCAATTCAAAGAGAAGTACCAAGTACAACAAATATTTAGAATGACATGACAAACTTTTGCTACTGCACACTTGAACATATTTGCTGTTTACTGCATTATTTAAAGTAAAGTTGTACAAACGTAAAGAATAATTTAAAACACTAAAACGTACAAATCACCACAAGAGTTTGTATAATATTATACATTTTAAAATACATGCACGAACTATCTGGTAATGGTCTGCTAAAAAAAGAAAATTTGTTGTTAAAAATTCTGTACAAATAAAAGCATTGACGTATGGACAGACGAAATTAGTATATATATAAAAATACAAATGACTAAAAAATATGTAGGAGCTAAAGTGAAACAAATTACAAACTACTGGTAGTGATACTGTACTAAATGTATTAATATTGATACAAATTACAATTTGCAATAATAATTATACTAAAGTTATTTAATATTAGTATTACTTTTTACTGTATTATCAAGGCATACAATTCATTCATTCGCATCTATTAAATAATAGAATAGACGTACAAAGTACAAAGTAAGTATGTATATATAATATATCATGACAGAAAAAGAATGCTATAGATTGTCTAAGGCCATCGGCAGAGATGGTAAACTAGCTAACGTAGTAGGTTTGACCAAGCTGACAAAACTCGGTCTGTTTCCTTCAAAATGAAAACGGTTAATTACCTTAAATTTCTTTGTGGAACTGACAACATAATAATGTTCATGTTTCAAATCATCCATTTTTTCAACCCGTTGTCCATCGATGGTGAAAATAAATCGTACACCTCTGGCCAATTTGAGTCGATTAGATAGAATATCACATAGGGCATCTAAATCTTTAAGGTCTTTCTTTGGTCGGAATCTGTATTCAAATTTTGGAAAATGTTCATCTCCATTGACAAAAAAATATACTTTTTTGGCCTGCCATTGGTCCATATTTTGTCGTCTTAGTATGCCTGGGATTTTAGAACTTCCTTTGTTTCCCTTTGTATTTTTAGAATACAGTCCTTGTTGCTGATGAATTGAAGGCTCCACCTGAAGTACATGCAGAGTAGTATTCACTTTTTTACCTACATCATTACTAGTATTTTTCTTAAACCTGTCATGTATGTAGTAATTAGCACTATTATTATTTTTAGTAGGATTAGCTTTATTTATGCGCATTGTTTTTCTAGGAGGATCGCTAGGTTTAGAAAACCGAGACGAAACAACTACTGGGCTACTTGGCTTTGGCTTGCGATTTTTTGATAGCTTTGGCTTTACTAATTCTACAGCTTGTGAGGATGAAGAAATTACAGGAGGAGCAGGCTTCTTTTTTAAAT
Organism: Sminthurinus aureus; assembly: GCA_034698265.1. Classification (NCBI taxonomy): domain Eukaryota; kingdom Metazoa; phylum Arthropoda; class Collembola; order Symphypleona; family Katiannidae; genus Sminthurinus; species Sminthurinus aureus. The sequence continues at coordinate 5,121 of JAQGBH010002593.1, forward strand.
TAGCTCTAATAGGTTTACGTTGTCTATTAGTAATTCTACTCGCTACATTTTCTATAGGCTTGGGCTGTTCTACGTCTACATTTACAAGCAAATTATCATTATTATTATTATTATTATTATTATTGTTAGCATTAAGCAAATGATTAATTTTCTTTTGTTTTTTCCCCTCTATTTTTCCTCTGTCTAAATTCTTGTATTTAATTTTGGGTTTATATATTCTGGAAGGAAATTTTTCTCTCGTTGTTTGTGGAATTATTAAGACGTTACCACTAACCGTACTAGGATTTGCACTAGTTGGCTTACTATATCCTCCATGCCATCTCTCCTTCCCCTTTATTTCAAGCTCAGATGAGGAGGAATGAGTTTTATAAGAGGGGAAAGAATTTGCTCTAGTTCTACCATTTCTACTATCATTATTATTATTACTTTTGTAGTCGGTGTATTTAGTGCTAGTATTATTATACTTATTTTGTATAAACTTAGTACTATCACTAGAAATAGGATAACTATTAGGATTTACATCATTGTCATTGTCATTGTCACTGCCAATGACTTGATCGTCATCATCATGCACAGATGCAAAAGCAGGAACGGCAATATCACCATCAGTCTTATTACTACCATGATGACTATCTTGATATTGATATTTAGTAGTTGGGAAGATCACAGTACTGGAAGCTGCTTTTGAGGATCGGGAAGAGGATACATGCGATTGGTTAATTTCATCATGCTTGGATGGTCTGTCTAATTTTTCACTATCACTATTATCATTATCATTATCATTATTAGGAATCACAGGTTTGTTGTGGGTAGAAAAAGGTTGGGCTGGAAGGTCCAGATTATTTTTTGAATTATCAACATCAGAATTTGACAATGTAAAATTGGGTTGGTTTTCTTCTAAACTATTATCATTATTATTATTATTATTTAGAATAACATGCGGTTCATTACTAGTTGATTTGTTCACTATTAAATTATTACTATTATCATTATTATTTTTGGCATTTTGGCTTTCATGCTCAATCTCATCAGCAACATTTTCATGCTCATTCTCATTTTCATTCTCATCAGTCCAGACAGAGTCATGGAATAGAGATGCATGCAACTGTTGTGGTTTCTCTAATGGAATAGAATCCTCTGTGGTTTTGGTTTTGGTTTGGGCTGACTTCTCCTCTGGTTCTGGTTCTTCCAGTCCTAGTGTATTTAGATGCTCTTGGGAGTTTTTAATCCAGAGATCTACACGTTCGGCTGTTGCAGGGCCCGGTTGTAAATTAAAATGAAAGGCACTATCCGCTCTACGTTCGCTATTACTATTATCATTATTATTATTATTATTATTACTAGTAGCATTATTAATAGCAGAAATATTATTATTAGGATCAAAATTTTCTAGAACTGGATCTGTCTGAGTTCTTCCAGTATTATAAACATCATTAAAAGTGGCACGAGAGATTTCCCGTATATTATTTAAGAGTTCAGCCCGTAAAGCAACATGCTCTTGACGTAGTATTTCCTGATAGTTTACATGATTTAGAGGATGAAATGCAACCGCATCCAAGGGTAAACCAGCTCCATGAAGAATGTCATCACTTAACTTGGGGGAGGAGTTGGATTTCGTCCGAGAAAGTACTCGGAGTGTCTCCTCATTTAAACGTTGAAGATCTTTCTCCAAATCACTACTATTTGTGGTATTTGAAACCGTTCCACCTCCACTTTGACCCGCACTGACATCATCATCACCATTCCTCCTCTGAGAATTTCCACTTATTGGACCACGAACAATTTGATTTTGACTCAAATATTCATTAACTTTGTTGTGTAAGAGGAGAATGTCCGAGTCGGAAAAAACTTTTCCTCTACCACCCACAATGTCTGCTTCCCGTAGCAATTTTAATCGCAAAGCATGACTAGAATCTGTGTCAAAGATTTCACTAAACTTTGTCGCCTTATTATTGTGTTTACTAATAATTGCAATTGCATCAGTGTTTGTAATATTTTGTATGTTATCTGTATTGATGAGACCACCGTTTAATGGTGGATTGTCATTAGCTTTATTATTATTATCATGCTGTGGGCTATCAAGTGGAATTACTTTTTCATCTGCAAAGTTCTTTTGCAAATTATTATTATTATTATGAAAGTTATTTGCAGGCTCAATGTCCACTGTTGTTGTACTAATAATTGGATTAGTAGCTGTTTCAATTACATTTTTTAATAGTGGATCGTCGTAGTAGCCACGAATGAATTCAGTGTATTTCGTATTGGTCCGCGTTTGACTGGCATACATTTTCTCCACTGGTCTGTTTTTCTGTTTTATCACTGGATTCTTTTCTGGATTTTTTCTTGATGTGCTGTCGTTCTATTTCTATTATTTTCTTTTGTCCTCACACTTGTTCTTGTCTTTTGTCCTAAAGGAAACAAAGAGAGAGAGAGAGAGTCATGGAAAATGGAAATGTGTGCACATTCACATTGTATTATTACTATAAAAGATAGAGACCAGATTCGAGATACGAGACACTAGACACTAGACACACACTGTATAAGAAATATGAATGCTACTAGACATTTCATTCTCAATTCCAGATTTGACATTCAATTTATTATACATGTTTTTCTCTATTCACTGCAGACGCGTGACACATATGACGAGGACAAAGAGGAACCTTAAATTTATGTAAATTGTACACATTTTTTATGCTGAAGGATGGACGTCTGACCACTGGCCTTATTTTTTTCCTTCCTGTCTTTTTCTGTATTCGTAGTTCGTAGAAATACTGTGTCAAGCACAGAGCACAGCACACAGCAGTCAAGAGTCAAGTGACGGGGGCTTTTTTCTGATTACTCTACTTTAAGTATGAATTGGATGATGAGGTATAATCGTATAATGTATATAATGTGCACAACTACGTACGTTGTAGTATCTTGAGTGTCCAAATTTCAAAATATAAGAAAAGTGTCAGTTGACAGCAATAGCACAGTCGTTGGGCGTTTGTAGATAGAATGGTAGATGAACAGATAGATATTAGATATTGAATAATAAAAAGAGAGGAAGTACAAGGTTAAAGCTCCCTGGTAGTCACTAAATTATTACCCGCGTGTCTCTCTTCGTCGTCTATTATCTTTTCTTTCACCTGTTTCATCCTGTCTTGTGTCTTGGGATTTTTGATAATGTTATAAATTTGTATATTTCGTGGTCTCAATTCCAAATTCATTTAGGCCATGCTTATACATATGCAGATGTAAACGTGGATTCAGTAATATGTTAAAGGTTAATCCAGATTAGTCAACTGGCATTAGACAGAAATCACTTTTTGTAAAAGCACAGAAATTTAAAAAAATTTCACTATGGAGTATAGAATATGGATTGAAATTTGAAGTGTAGTTTTAGTTGCAAATTAATGCCTAAAACATTTGCACAAAAACTGTCTTTTATGAAATGTTGTAAAATTTCAACTCGTACTCTGACATCTGATTTTTGGAGTTCAAATCAATTATTATGTTACTTAGAGTATTCCTTGACGTTGGAGGTTTATTTTAATGTGCTTCACAGAGAAATTTTTACGAAATAAAATTATTGTCACTGCCCACTGTTTGTAATTTGTAATACTGTTATGTGACAAACCAATTTCTCACTATGTATTTCAAACTTGAAAGTCTTTTCCAAACTCCTGTTTACAGTTTCTTTAAAAATTTGAAGAATACTTGGAAATTTTGTAGTAGTACTGTACACTGTACAACGTAAATACAAGGTGCACAATAATGAAAGTGATGTGCTTAGGACGACGTCTTGTTACTTACTGCTACTTTCTCTTTTCTATTTTTTTCCCTGCGATAGAAATCCAAAGGATAGAATGTAGCATATAGTATACAGAATGTTAGATGTTACATGACAAAAAAAGAGAAGAATATAACGTGTAAAATCAGACAAATAAAGAAAAAATACCTTTTTCCATGGAGTGAAAAAACTATTGTTAAAATCGAAGGTAAAAGACGACAGGACGGCCAAGAAAGCAGAGAAGGTAGACAGAGAGAGAAATAGCCCACATGAGTGACTGTCCACTGTCACTTCATGCGAAGAACGGAGAAGAGAGAAAAGAGAAGAGAGAAAGCATTTACATTATATCTAGACGTTAGGCGTTAGACTTTAGACGTAAACTATACACGTAACATTCTATGTTGTATGTAAGCAGATAACTGTATTACGTACCGTACATGTTATATGTGGTTTTGAACCACATATGTATATTTTTTTATACACATCATGTATTCGAGGTAATACACGCCACAAATGAAAGCGTCGCTATACACTTGGATTCCACTCTTATACCTTGTCTATGGTGTATTTTGTATTTTATATGACCATGGCCTACCTCTTTTCATGGTAGAAAAAACATGGAACGTATTACAACATATGTATCATACAACATTTGACATAACATAATCAACCATGTACAAGGTACAGTGTACATCTATTACGTTTATAAATTTGTATGTTGTGTTTCTTGAGTGCTATCTGAACAGAATGTAAAGTTCCAGTGTATGGCAGTGCATGTATTTTCTCCTTGCTTTTATCATTAAACCTTCATTCACCATAGATTACAGACAATCATGTAACAAACTTTATATGTAAAGTGTTCATGTATAGTCAAATATAGAATGGACTCTGGAATCTAGAATATAGAATCTAGAATCAAATTAATCGAAAACATGTACAAAGGAACATACCTTTCTGTAGCTGAATAATAAAATGTGTATACTATTTTGTAAATAACGATGCTGTTCTTGCTCCATAGAACACGTATCACATATACATATAAATAATAAACAGTGACTAGTTGTTGTTCGTTTTATTGGTAGAGTGGAAAGTGTAAAGCATCATCGGTATACTTGTACTCCTTCACGCTTATACTTTCTCTCATGTATGTTGAATACATATCCCACATCTCACCCTCTTGAGTCTTAAAACGACCGTGTGTCAAACCACAAGAGGACAAGAGAAAATGTCACAGAAAAAAAGGGGAGAGAGACAAGATGACAAGAGATGTCCAATCCAATCCAATGTCCTTTAGTGGAGTACGTGATTTATTATGCATTGTGTCGGTTGTCGTTGTTGCTGTCGATACAATTTAAGTATTATTATGCATACTTATAAACAGTAGTTTATTAATGAGGACAATTTCTAAGGTGAGAGGGAGAAAAGAGTAGGAGTACTCTTGGATCTTGAATCTTGAAGCTTCAAGTTATTTACTAATTTCTTTAGAAACCCTATGTACACAAAATAGCATAGGGCACAGGACATAGGGTACCATGTGTACACTTTCCACGTAAATATCTCAAATTCAGTCTCAGATGAGTGCATGTTTGATAAGTGACGTCATTCCCTTTACGTTTTACAATAAAATAACAGACAGTCATGCCAACCACCAAGTACAAAGCACAAAGTACAGTTGACAGTTGACATGCAACATGCACACAAGTTTTTCTCATTTACTCTGATGAATTTTCAATTATGAATAATGCAAGGGAAACGTTTTGAAAATCTCAGAAATTACAATACAGAATTTCATCTATTGTAAAAATTCTTCATGTGTAGTGCATACATGAAACTCCAGAAAAAAACATCCAATGTCCATAAATATTCAATATTCATATTGAATAAATAGTTTTTAGTTTTAGATTCTAGTGCATCGGAAATCGGAAAATGACAAAAAATACGTACATAAGGATGAGTAAACTCATTGAGAAGAAAATTACAACAAATATTTGCCAATACGTAAAAGATTGTCAGACCCGTCCGAATTCCGTATTGAAAGAGCTACTTTCTTTGTGTACCATATTACCTATACATCTATAATCTATATATTAAAACTATTATAAGCATAGTACATAGAATATAGACCTACAACCTGTACCCTGCACAGTAGTTCCAAATATTGTGTACCGTATTTCACCAAATAATTCCCCACCTTCAAAAAATTTCCCCCTTTATGGGATTAAACATTACGTACATACCAAACCTTCAAATAGTTCCCCAGGGGAGTTATTTGGGGAAATACTGTACTTGTCTTTTTAAATATTTGAGGATACTCATCGTAGAATACTTTTTCCACATGTGTAATGTGTATCAAATATCTTCAAGTTGATGCATATATTGTCTATATTGCCTCTATATCATATAACACCTGCTGTAGATTTTAGATGTATAGATACATTTTTCAGATCGATGTTTCGATATGTATAATACATACATTAGGCACTAGACATTAGACATTGCATGCAGGATGATTATGGTCGGTAGTCGGTGGTCGGTGAACGGTACTGAACTGAGTTTTTGAGTTTATTTTCACGTGTGTACATTGTACATTGTCCATGGTAAAAGGTTCATATAAAAATATTATACACGTTCCCCAAAAATATGCATAATATAAGTATGTTCTGTATTCTGTATACTGTATACTTATGCAGTTTTACTCAGTATGGAGTATGAAGTAATAAAAAATTTGCACTCACAAGTCAGTAGTTTGCTAGAAACTAGAAATCGGTTTCAGGAGTTTCAGGAGTTCATGTACACTACGACTAATATCAATTTTTCTAATGTATAATGTACCTACATGAGACATCAAACAGCATCAAACTGCAGACAATGAAGAAAAAACCTCGTTTGGGTTTAGGTTTGCGTTTTTTGAAAAGTCGGTCTAGTAAATGGAAAACTATCATATCATACAAGTACATTTTCCATTTGTAGTCGTACGTCGTCCATGTACCTACAAACTAGTTAATGATGCACTGCCAACGAGAAATGAGGAGAAAACTGGTGAGCTTTATGTATACTGTACACTGAGCTGAACACAGACTGCTCACTGCTCATCGTTGTTATCTACATGACTATCTCCCACGCGAACATTTTTCTGTATGCGGATAATATTCGGTAGGATATCTGCAGGGGAAATACACATACTCACGTGCAAATATAGCACATAGCTAGAACAAAGTTTTTGTACATTATTTTCCTCAACGATATAGACTTAGATTAACTATATTAGTTTACACGGAAGTAAGTTTAGTTTCCCTCATTAAACAACCTTTTGTGTACAATTTACATATAGTATTATATTTGGACCATGGACTTTAATACAGATAAAACGATTCCTCTGTTTTCCATCTTTGCACAGAAGTATTACATTTAAAATTATACGTATGAATGATTGGATGCTCATTTTGACAAATAATTAGGGTTTTTTTTGAATACTTCTGCAGTGAATTTGAAAAAAATGACAAGTAGTTCTAAAATAGCGTCATGTGTCACGTATCTTTTGCTATAGATGTTCAAGCAACTTTCATATCAGATAATTTTAAATTTTAAAGAAAAATAATCAGAGTACAACTTTGCGTGTATTACACCTCAAATCTTAAAGCGGTTTATTGTTTACTGTTCATACCTGAAAAAATTTATGGTAGATGAACTGTAATGTCTTGACAGAAGTACTAAAGTTGTTTACATATATCTAAAATAGCTGAATGGATATTATCAATTATTGCTGGGTAAGTTGTAAGCATTCAAATTTTAGTGTTTTAAAAATAGAAAATAGGTTAACCATCACATTAATAGAAATCAAATAGCTTAAAATGTGTTACCGAATCCTCGAATGATTAAATAGTGCACATCCTTTATCCTTTGTTTCTAGTATCTACGAATTTCAACTGGATGAATGTTTACTCTTTCGTAATCCCAAGGAAAATTCCGTAGCTCCACGTGTCCTCACTTTGCAAATATCAGTATTTGCGGTTTCAATTACTGTTTAAAAATGTTTTACATTTGACGGAGGGTTAAAGCCCAATCACAACACTTTGAGAAAATAAAACAATACACTTTGACTCCCATATGAATTCTTCCTTTTTGTACTTAATAAAGGAGTGAACGCTTAAATATATTACGTTGAATCATAGATATGATGAGAGTATAACTGCTATTTTATTCACAGTCACGACATTACAGAAAAACCACACGAGTTCACTTGGCATGGAATGTACTTTTGATTTTTGAAATTTTTTAATGCTTTGTGGTTTGAGGACACTGGACACACACCGAGTTTTTTTCACGCTTAGGTTATTTTGTATCACTGAAAGCTAAAAATTTGAAACTGGAAAAAACACGTCCAATTTTCATCTCAAAAATACTTGTTATACTAATGTAAAAACCCTATCAATTTCACTGGAATCCATGACCAGCAGAAAAATGTAATTTCAAACGTTTTTCTTCTTACATTCTCTAGATGATCAATGTACAATTGGTATAGTTGGATTTACACAATGTTTTAATATTTTCTAGCGTTGTCTTAATTACTTCAATGTTCACAATATTCAACTGTTGACTCGTAGACTTTCTTTGATGGAATGGAAAACGCGCTGAGAGAAATTAGTGAAAGTGAATGTGTAAGAGAGAGGGAGAGAGCGAGGAAAAAGAAATTGTAGTAAGGACAAACGTATTAAGCTAGTGTATAGTGTGTAGTCATAAAAAGGCCGCGGAAAGTTTGGCTTTGATTTTTACAATCTCAACATCCACACATTTATCCACCTACCTTTCTCTCTCTCTCTCCTTCGTCAGTTTTATTGCCCTCCTGGTCTACATTCTATGTTCTTGAATCTGCACTTTTCCCATCCACGGAATCCCAAGGTACTAAACATCAAATTCCACGTACCACACACAACAGAGAAACATGCATATGAACCTCTATTTACCTATGATAATGTGTACACATATTTTTCGTCCTTTTCATACATTAGGTACTAATCTGTGAGCGTAAAAGTCGAATGTACTGTGGACTGTGGACGGTGGGTAAAACAAAAATAAGAAAATGGTTTGGAGCTTGGAGTTCAGAGTTTTGAGTCAGCATCGTTAGTGAAATTACGGTAGTATAGATAGACAAGAGAAAGCTAGTTTGTTTTATTTTTGTTTTGTCTCATCATCATGCACTATACACTATACACTACACAGTGTACAGTTAATGATGACGGCGTGTGTAGAAATCCAGATGGTTGATTATTGATGGTTTAGAGAATTGTACTACTAGATAGTTGACTAGTATAGTTTATACTCTATACTCTCTACAAATGAATCAAATAATCAAATAGTTCATATTTGTTATGTGATTTGAGTCTTGAGTCTTTAGTCTTGATATCAAATAAAATAAAATTCCGTTTAAAAATTGAAATGGGTTGTATTTGTATTTTGTATAGTTTCTTAAATTTCCCACAGTTACACATTACACATCCAATTGTTTTTAGATACACATATCCAATCAAACTGTATACTGTACAGTATTGCGCTCGGTGTATAGTGTATAGTGCATATTGTATAATGTAAAGCGTATAATAAATTGTATAGAAACGGATTTGATCAAATTTCAGATACACGTGGTCTCATAGCTGTAAGCTGATTGGGAATTCGGTGAAAGGATTTTATGATGATGAGAAAGGAACTTTGATTTATACCTGTGTTGTGCATGCATATAGATTTTCTATAGTATGTTTTCGATATTCATGACACGGGCTTCTATAAAAACATTTTTTCGAGGTCTGGCCCAAATTTCGTGTTTGCAATAAAAAAAATCACGACAAAAGGAGGAAGTAATAGCAATACAATACAATATACAATACAATGGGCAATGGGGTAAACTATAGAAAATACAAAAGACATTGGAATCATCTAGATTCTATATTCGATATTCTAGATGTATATATAGATTCCTCTCGTCAGTATAATGTACGAATTGTGCATGGCAAAATGTATTACGAACTGGAGCAAAAATTTGCATGGGGAGAAAGACAAAAGGAAATGTTTGCATAAAAGTGGGGCATAGAATAAAAGGAGGCAAAAGGTGAAATACAAAAGGGAGATAAAAGAAAGAAAGGAGAGCAGATAACCAATATATGTACAATAGATTCCTATACACTTGTTTATTGTTTACATGCTAAAAATGGAATGTAGAGAAATGTAGAGTCGGGAATCAGGAACGAAATGATTTTATATTTAATATGCCATATTGATATTGATATTGATAAATTCAATTTGATCTGATACACCGATAAAAAAGATGTACCTGTGAGACGGAGACATGGATGATCAATTGATGCATTGAAGAAATGACATGATTTTAGCACATCAAAAATAAATCTTATTATTTATTATTCAGTCTACTGTGACTTTTCTTTGCTTCCTTTTCCGCATTTTATTACAATGCTATACATAATATTGTTATTTTTATTGGGAAAACGGTGCCGACAAGAAAAAATAAGGTCGTGGTGACAACCGAAAATTGTCATCATAATTATATGTACATATACACAGCAAAAACGGTTTGGTAAAAAAGATTGAACCTTTGGTTTAGGTTACAGAAGCGTCTGTATAAATGACTGAAGCTTCTGTAATCTTAACCAAAGTTCGATCTTTTTTACCAAACCGTTTTTGCTGTGTATATTGTCATTGGTCATTTATCATGAATTTTGTGTTGGAAGCATTCCACAGTTTAAAATTAGTTCAATTTTTGTACGTTTATAGTTTACAATCAAATGCCAAAAGACATTAGTAAAATTGGAAAGCCCCCCCCCCCCCCAAAAGCCCAGCAAAAGGTATTGGGAAAAATATGATTTTTTAATATTCTGTCATTTCACTCATGTTTCTTGGTGGGGTTAGGGATTAGGATGAAAAATTATTTTCTTGTTCTGAAACATAATATTATGCTCATCTTGTGTCTTGTTTCTTGTGTTTTGATAAACCAGAAACCAGAGGACGAGCGAGTAAATAAGTAATAATGTTTAATGTTCAATAAATCCAGTAATTTTATCACGCATTTATTTTTTATTTATGCATGAAACACAAAAGACGACCTTCATGAAATTTATACTAATAATCTTCTACAGTCTAAGCTGTAAATTTTATTCATCCATGATCGTATCACATCACCGAAACTGAAAGCGTAATGTGTACATTATACATACTTGACGTTGAAGGCATTTCATTGATTAAAAACAGTATAAACTCAAACCTGAAAAGAAAACATCGGCAATTTTATTACCATTTCTTTTGTCGGTGTTTGGTGTGACCATAGTTATTCATTTCTCATTCGTATGCATAATGCAAATGTATGTAGAATGTAGATGTAGAAAACGCAAAGTAAAGTATTACGTATTATTATATTTCCTGTTGCAACTTTCTACATGAAACATGAGGCTTTTATTAGTATGTGACAACATAATGCATTTTTTATGGTCATAATGTAATGAAAACGACTGGAGTGTGGAGAAAAGAACAATGCTCAAGGTCAAGTCCAAAAATTTGAATTCCTTCACTCATTCATTCATTCATTCATTCATGTTTTCTTTAGTTCTCTCATTCATTCGTTGTGGTGTTGAAGGGAATTCTGAACAAAAGTGTGCCAGGATGAATGATAAAGTATTACAAAAACAGGAATATACATATTGAACAATGCACAAGTATGAAAATACAGCAATAAAAGTGAAATGTTGTTTCAAACATGTAAACTTGACACTCTGAAAATCAGCGACTTAATCTTCAATGGAACGAAAATGATGTCATTGCTAGTTGCGTAGATTTATCACAGGAATCCATGAATTCACAAATTCAGTAACAAATGATGTCAAACGTCAAGCGTCAAATTTCAGACAAATAAAGTTTAAAACTAAAGTTTTATTCAGAAATTTGAAAAGAGTTCAGTCCAAGTACATTATATAATAAATCTGTAGAAAACTTTAGTTCTTTGCAACTGGCACGAGAATTCATTTCTCGTTCTTTGGCTTTTTGGAGTTGTTTGTTGTTTCTTATGTAATAGTAAATGTCATACTTTTACCTTCGGTAAGATTATACATCCATGGCTGGATGAAAACAGGCTAAGGCAATATTTGCATTTTGTATATTATTATTATTATTTGTAGTCTCATGATTTATTTATATCGCCACTGACCTCCACATTTCCACTTCCACAAAGTATTGTACAATGTACATGACTTTTACTTTTCCTATCACAGCACATCGAGTAATTTTATTTATTACCTACATATTACTGATGCTAAAAACAGCTAAACTGCTGACGGCACATTATTATCATTATTACCATTTTTCAAGCATTACGAATTATGAGCTTGTTTCGTAGTTTTTATAGCTTATTTGATATTGGATGTACAAAGTGCAACGTCAATCATCCTGTTGGACATTGGACATTGTACATTTTCTGAGATGGAGATGACAGAAAAATTACTACGAACTTGAGCCCAAAAAGAAAAGTCGTAATATTTCTGTAATTCTGATGCCTATGCACTATGCACAATGGACAATGTACATTCCCAAGAGCACAGAATACGGACTATCAGCTCAATATAACATGCTCTAATTTTCTTGTTACATTTGTGAGACATGTTTATCATTTATCATTTATCAATAATTGTACCTCTTCAGCGAAAAATGTTGTTTCATTTTTCCTACCCAGTTTTATTCCTTGCTATTTCTAATCCATTTTCCTATTTTTCCCTTCTAATTACAAGTACCAAATACAATGTACAACGTACAAGTGTATGGAACAAGAACTCGTGAAAAATGTGCACCGCGTGTTTTATTCTCTGTCCAACCCCATCCAGCCGGTGTTTTTATGTATACTTGTATTTCGCACTACGGGCGCGATGACTTGACACAGTAAAAGGAAATGCATACCTACTTTCTAAAAATCATAGGCTCTAGATTCTAGACTCTAGACTCATTACAAATATGCACTGTTGCACGTATGTAAATCCAGGATATTGGATATCACCGGTAAATACGTTCATAAAATGCGGTGAACCCACAGGAACTCCTCCTGTGGACATTGGCTTACAATCCACAATCTAGGTATTCATTTATTATAGGTATTAGAATACGAGCTGAAAGAATGCACAAGAAGACATGTAATGTAAAATATACATAAATAAAAGAGAATAAAAGAAAGGCACTGTAATATATCATGTACATGTGTAATATGTATGTATAGAATTATGTGGGCTAAATGAGAAAGGATCAATAGCTTGAGACATCCGTACCTCTCTCCATGAGAAAATGCAATTTTTTTCGCGTCTTCACGTTCTAACTTGGCAAATTCTAGAGTCTAGATTCAAGTGGCCTAGAATTCTAGAATTCCTTTACATTTTACACGGGCCTCTTTCAATACAGCGATACATATGGTTCTGTGCGTATCTGTATCCTTCTGCTGATAAAACATTTATTATTTTAATCGTTACATTTTATTATATTCAATATACAGTCGTTATTCGAAATATAATACTAAAATACTTCCGATTGTAACAATTAAGCCCTTTAGAAACTCGAAGACCCAAAGTTTTGGTTTGGTTTTAGGGATAAACCCAAAACAAAAGTATAGTGTACACAAAATTAGAGGATAAGAAAGTGCTTCAACATGAGTCGTAAATCCTCTTCCGGTTTCGTTTCAGCACCGTCCATAAATCCTACCACTGATGATGAAGCTGGTGCACAATTATTACTAAACACCCATCGATCGTCATTATCATCCGCAGGCTCATCAAAACTAAGCATAAGTTCGTCCTTCAAGTCACTTGTGGAAAATCATACCAAACCCTTGACTCGAGACTACAATGAATTTGCCACTTCCTATCTTTGTGAACACGTCCCTTTGCAGCGAATCATTTGTGAGGATTCGGAATCGGTGGAGGATGTGGAATGTAAATTCTCAGATCCAGTACCCATTCAAAAATATTTTATTCAAGAGAAAAGTCGTCAAGAATTCGGTCCAAGTGTTCGTCAAAAGTATATTATTCCCAGTAGTCAAATCATTTGGAATGACATTCGAGCCTTTAATTCTAAAGTGCATCAAATACAAAAGACGAAACAGATGATAGAAAAGAAGGATAAAAATGATAAAACGGATAAAAGGGTGGATGAAACTCCTAGGGAATTCGTACAAGAGCATCAAGAGCGTCAAGAGCGTCTTGTTCTGAACCACCTTCTTTTCAAAGCTCGACAGTGGTGTGAAGTAAATAAGGCTTTGGCAATGGACAATCAATTTCCTAAGCCGGATCCAAATGTGGTGCGGAAAAAATACTCTCAAGCTCATCAGAAAGCAATTAAACTGACTCGAAAAGAATGTGGTAAGCTACGGAAAGAACCAATTTTCCAACCCGAGCTTGCTGTTCCATTCACAAAGAGATTCATCTTTCATTTCCTCCGAGAGCTTCAAAAAGAGAAAAAGAGGAAAGAAAAGGCAGGAGAAAATGATGGAAGGAGAACAATGAAGAAAAAGAACAAAGTCGATGTTGCTCTTGATGCTGATGTTGTTGCTGATGTTGTGGCTGATGCTGATACCGGTAGAAGAAATGAAATGATGGATATTTTTGTGAGCTATGCCGTGGATCAAAAGCCAGATGATGAAAGCTCAAAAAACAAATGGAATGAATGGGCTGAAACTGTCAAGACAATTTTCGGTATAATCAATATGCAGTAAAATAAATAATAAAAGCTGTACTTTAGATTTCATTCAAATTGAGAACTGAAAATATTATTAATATTATATATTTTTTTGTCTTTTCAGATGATGTAACTCCATTGGAGGAATTGCAGTCAGTGGAACCTCATTGGCAAACCCTTGCAGAAAAAAGTAGGGATGCGACTAGTATGGAACGGGGGAAAAAATGCTTTTTCAAGAGGAACATTTATCCGCCCATGACATTAGAAGACTACATTACGGAAAAGAGGAAACTCTTACCACCCATTAAACCAGAATATTTACAAACGGACTATTTATCAGGAATTTGGGAGCCGGAACTGATGCTGGACACATTCAATGTGACCCCTCTCAACTACGACAGTCGACTAGTAGATTTAAGAGAAGATGAAGGAGAAGAAGTCAAAATTAGCTGGGATGTCTCTCATGAAGCCAAACAAAAATGCTGGCAATGGCTTCGAAGTATCCCCGAAAATTTGTAAATAAACAAGCATGAAAAATTGAACATGGAAAATTATAATTCATGTTCCTATTTTCAGCATCATCATGATAAACGACAAACGATAATTGTATAAAATATGTTAAAATTTTGTATACAAATTCAAGCATGATAAAAATTACAAAACTTTCTTCTGTATTCTGTAGAATAATCTGAGTAAAAAAACTTGAATTGGATTTGTTATCTGAATTTTTAAACAATATTTTAGACATGGGAATTCAACTCAAAAAAGTTTAATGTACAACTAATAAATACCATAAACGACTTTACTAGTGCACACTACTGCTTTCTCTCTCAAACTTTCACCATAATTTCACTCTCCTTTCTCTCTCTGGTGAATTACTTTGCCGGTAGATGGCCGTTTTGGAAAGTTGGATAGTTTTCTCGCTACATTTCTTCTTTTTACTACGTTGTTATATTTTCCTGTTGAAAATGGTATTCAGAGGAAGATACCCGAGAAACCTTTTTTTGCAAGGCCTGTTCACAAAGAATCGGATGGTACACAAAGAATATCTACATTTAGACGTGTCTGAAATAAATTTTAGTGACAATATATTTATGTACTGAATGTTGAATATCATACCTCTAAATTATATTATTTAATTGAATTTTCGCTCTAGGCCTGAGTCTTGACAATATTTGTACAATCTACAATGCATCAATAATTACTACACTCGTGATACTAACACTGACATTGACATTGACAATAGCTTAAAATGTCATTTCATCCAAAATGGTCCACAGGAAACTTAGAGATGACTAATGTAAAAAGAAACTACATGATTTATTTAAAGGTAAAATAGACCAGTATGTTTATAGACTTGCCTCTGGACTCTGAACTTGATCTCGTTGTACATTCTACACATTAGAGATTGTGCATTCTGCATTCTGCATTTCACACATGAATCGAATACCGTTTAGAATTACCTTTTAAGTAAATTTACTTTTTATGTATATTCATGATTCATGAATGTCACTGCTGATTCAGTATTATTTACAATTTATGTACAAAATGCTTGCAACCAGAAAATCGGTCGGAGCTAAATGAAAAGACAGAAAGAAAATTCAGTACAATATTTACTTTTGATAGTCGTGAGTTAACAATTGTGGCGAGGGCGACCAAATCACATAATGTGTGTTGTATGGGAAAATATTGTACATTTTGCAGTTTACTTTTTTCCCTTATTTTTCCCTGGTTTCGGCATCTTAGAACAAGAACAAGTAAATAAATAGGATACAACTTCCCCAAATCTTCACACTCTCAGAACCCAGAATCCAGAAGAAGAAGAAGAAGAACCAAAACCAGATCCAAATCCCGACTAAAAACCTGAAACCCTGAAACCTGAAGGTAACCGGAGCAGATGTATAGAATATAGAATAAAATAAAAGGGAGAAGAGAAAATCCACTCGTAAGTATATTGCACATTGGGCATGTCAATGCAATGTAAGGGGGGAAAGGAGATGTCGATGTCGATGTAGGATGTTGGATGTTGAGCCAGGAAATTTATTTTGAGCGACAATGTAAATATCAGAATATATCCTACATCTGTATTGAATCTACATTCTGCATTCTACATCCCGTATTCAACATCCACCATCCAGCATTCACCGTCTACAGTCTACACTCTGCACTCTACACGTACAATGTACAGGCTGATTCGGAGCTTGGAGGTTAGGTTGTGAAAGAAAATCAATGCTGGAAATAACATACTGGATCCGTACATACTAAATACAATATGTTATATCTATGTGGATTGATCATGTATAAGGAATACAGGGATGTGTATTGTGTATGTCAAGGACCCCAAAGTATTTCTAGAACTCTACTTTCTGGTTCCTAGTTCCTAGAAGCATATCACCCAAGTTATATCCACATTCTACATTCTACATCTGCCCGGGTAAGATCACTATGGAGAAACTTTCTTGCAAATGTATAACACAGAATCATGCATATCCTATCCATTGCATATGCATATCCCTTAGCCCTATTTATTTAGTACACGGTGGAAGAAAGTTGGAGATGCTTTTCTCACCGCTAACTGTTAGAAACTAGAAACTAGATGCCTAAATAAATTTTGGACTTTCTTTTACTCACAATCCGTCTTGGTTCGCACCACCAAGATGGATGTAGCAACCTTGATATAAATGTAGTATAGAGTACAGCCTATAACCGTTATTGGTAGTAGAAACTCGAGACTAAAACTAGAGACACAATCAACAAAGCATTTTCTGGTCCACTCTTGCTCGATTAAACAGAGCCAGATGGATTTGATCTAGGTTATTTGTTCTCTGGATCTGTCTCTGTTTTTGTCACACGATACACGACACACGACACCATCACAAGCTTACTATAAAAGTCTTAGTCATACCTTTATTACTACAATTCTAAAACTAAATCCCTACAAGGACGACGTGTAAGGTACATATAACATGTACACTGTAAACTGTACACACGGACCTTATGTTACTTTTTTATTTTTGCTGTCCTTTGTCTTTTGTATCTGGTATTTTTTGAGTCTCACATATTGTAAATTGTGTACAAAGGTGCATATTCGTATAGGACGTCAAGATTGTCATGTTTTTTATTTTATTACATACCGTTTTGTCCACTAGTAGAAAATCTAGAAAATATCTAGAATTCTAGAATTACATGGACTTGGTTTTTTTGTTGTTGTGGTTGATATTTTATCTCCCTATTTTTTCCCGTTTTTTCCGTAGTTCCGTAGTCTCTGACTCCTGACGTTTTTATTCAAAAGTAATAGTTTATGAGTTTCGTATGTAATATATGATATGATATTATATATTATATGCATCGTCTGAATCTGGATCTGGTGAAAACAAGTTATTTTTCATGTAGCTGATATTTTCGATTTGGCTTGTGGCCTCTGTTGTCTCTTGTCTCCTGTGTGTTATGTGTTCATGATAAATGATATCGTAACTGGTGAGTGGTGACTGTTGAGTGGTGAGTGATAGTGGTAAAACAATCGTAATAAACCTGGTACGTAAAAATGTACGTAATAAATTCCATGTATTTTTTTATGCATATGGATCTATCCTTGTGCATTGGGTAAGTAAAAGGTAAAAGCAATGTTGTTGTGCATCGCATAGAAAATTTCAAGTAACTAATGCAATAAGGATGACGTGTACGATGTAGGACATGGTGGATATACAATTTATCGTAGAGTACCCAAACCAATACCAAAAACAACTTCAATCAATAATAACAATAACAATAACAACAGATAAACAAGGCACATGTTGACTGTTTGATTTCCCTGGATTTATATTCTCTTATGTTTTTATACGGATAATGCAAATTATTTGATTGGTTTCTTCACTGTGATACTTTGTACTGAGTACTGAGTTTTGAGATTACATGGTAGCTTTTTTATATCAAAGTAACATTTTATTACACAAAAGTAAAAGTAAACACAGGTAAAATATTTTTGATGGTCCCTTTAAATACATTTTTGTTATTCG
>JAQGBH010002594.1:0-23590 GCA_034698265.1 Sminthurinus aureus
GATTTTTGAGTTTCCTCTCATTTAAAATACATGTTAAACTTTGGCGACCTTGGTCGACACCTAAACCTAAATTTAATAAACTGAAATTTTCAGAGATCATTTTTTACATCAAAAGGAACAATATGACGGGGTGCTGGCTTAAATTTTCTCAAAACATGTAAATTTAAGTCACTCTACTGTACACTGTATTCTGTATATTTTGAATGTAGAATATTATAATATTCATGCATATATGTTTTTATAGCTCAATGTTATGTTTTGAAAAAGCTAATCCTCATGCTTTTGTAAATCTACAATCTCTAGTCTATAGTCTATAGTCTATAGCCTAAAGTAGGCAAAGTTGTACTTTATATTTAAAATTTTATGCTGAGTGAATAACTTCTTTGTGCTTTTTCGTTATCTATACGACGCTGTAGCAGTACACTGTACGGCGTATGGACACGAGACACGAGGCTGCGTGTCTTCCTGGTATATTCTCTTTATTTTGTATTTTGTAGATAGATTCTCAAAGACATTCATCACATGAATTTATAATGAAAATTATGAAAGGAAACGAGACGAGATATTTTCATGTAGTCAGTTCTCAATTCAACTCCACCTTTTATCACATTGAACATTGAGCATTAAGCATTGAGCATTGAACATTGTACTGAACACGTATGCTTGAAGTAGGCACAAGTAATCATGAATCATGATGGTTTTTAAATATCAAGCAAAAAAAAAACCAAAAGAGTAAGAAAAAGACTGTAATACTATGATACGCTGTATATTACATTTTATGGTATCATGGTTATCAATACTTGGATATGTCTTGCATTCCCCTTGTCTTTATCTTGGGTCTTGAATCTTGAATCTTGAAGTACTGTGAACTGTAAAATGGAAACTGGAAACTGGAAACATGTGTAATCTGTAGCACGTAGAATGATTTCATTTTGCAAGGAGGTTTTTATCCAATTTTACGTCTTGCTCTTTTTCTAATTTAGTCAAGTAGTTGTACTAGTTGAAACTGGTGAAATTAACCGTTGAAGTATACGGTAATATGGAATATGGAATATGAAGAATCCTCTTGCGTGACCCTCGAGACTAGGAGCCTCGAAGCTTCAAGCTCTAGTTTTTAGCATGCAGACTTTATTTGTAAGAAAAGGAGAAAAGCTTTTAGCTTTGATTTTAGTTTGGTTTGGTTTGGTTGGTCTGGCTGGTTGTGGATTACACTATTATACTATTACACCATTACACCGCAATTCAGATGCAGCAGGAGTCTGGGCAATACAGAGTGATGGCAAATAAATATAATAGGTTGTAGTTGTAATATTGTATTATACTCTATTACATTACATTACAGGATTTGATAGTATTCCATATAATATCATGCTAAATGCTAAACTCTAAACTCTTGACTGTGACTTGACTTAATGCGAGAAAGCTGCGCAAAAGCTGGCCAAGGTTACGTGTTTCTCTTCCATTCCATTCCAACGTTCTCTTACTCTTTTCTACTCTACAACCACACTTTTTTCATTTCTTTCTCCACTCGAGGTTACGTTTTACACTTTCCACTTTTGCATTTTTCCTCTACTTTTTCGTGCTCAGTCTCAAAGCCAGCCAGAAGTCAGAAGCCAGAAACCAGAAACCTGAAGAAAGCCAACACTCAATTCAGAAACCCTCGCTTCTCTATTCCTTTTTCCTTTTCAGCCCTTTGTACTTTGAGTTGTTTCCCTCTAAAAAATATATATAATATTATGCTGTGTGCATACAATACACACACTAACACGTACTCATAAGTGTACACGTTCCATCCATCTTATCTGTGGCATCATATCCTACTCGTACTCGTACTCGTATCGCATTGAGTATTGAGTATCATGCCATACCATACCATGCTTTGCCATTTGCCACGCAATGCCTTAGTCAATTCATAGGGAAAGAGGGAACAAAATAAAGAAAGGAAGACGGTTCTCCTATTCTCCGGTTGTAGCTACTACTAGCTACTGCATGTGAGAAAGGGGGACAAGGCGTGGAGTCTGTTCTTTTACTGTAATGTAATGTACCTAGAATAATAATACTTGTGGCACACAAACATGCATACATATTTACTCCCATGAATTTTTAGAATGTAGAATGTCGAATGTCGAATGTAGGATGTAGGGTGAAAGTATCGTATGAGTGGAGAAAGTTATAGTGCAAAAAAACTATTGTACAATATTCTTCCATATTCCACACACCACACACCATACATATTACATTAAATTACGCTAATATACCAAACACAAAGGTACAAAGCTACAAAAAATGTTGAATGTTGAATGTAGATTTATAGGGATATATTTATACACTCCCATCTCCGGTATATTGTGTGTACGGTTTACGGTTTACGGTGTATATTGTTTATCCGCGTCTCCTTATTGGCATGGCACACCAACAAGCAAAACCAACATGCAGTCACGATGCAATGCTACAGTATGAAAGAGTAAGGCACTAGAAACTAGAAATACTCGAAACTCGAATGGAGTGGAGTGAAATGGATTACGAGAGTCTCTCTCTCTCTTTTGCTCCGTCTATACTCTGTAGCCTGTCGCCTGTAGCCTGTAGATTGTAGACTGTAGACTGTAGTGAGTACCGTTCCCATACAGTTTGCCTTACTCCTGTTTCCACTGTCACTGCCTCTGCCACACTGCCATACTGCACACCACGCTATACCACACCACACCATATTTTATTATATTATATTATAGCATACCACAGTCCGAGGTGCAAGTGGGAGCTATTCAGTTGGTAGTGGGTAAGTGAGTGCATGGATGTAGTTGGACTGTCGGTTGTCGGTCGACCATCCATTCCATTCAACCTGCCAACCAGCAGGAGAAAGAAAGGCAGTTAGAGAGCGGCCCAACTTCAAATGGGCAACGGAAAAAACTAGTGAGTATAATTGGGCTTGTGAAAGATAGCGGAATTTGCAAAAAGTGACAAATTTATAATAGCCACTAGAACTTGCCGGTCAACTCGACGGGGTAGCAAAAGCAAGTGCTTGAACCCTTTGTAAATTCAAATTTTGTGAATGTGGTGCCGCTAAGGTTTCAACATACACATATGAAAAAGTGGTCAGATCAGATCCTCAAAGGACAGTACGCAGAGAAGGAGCGTAAAAGTACTGTGCCTGTGTAGTGACGTGTCAAGGAATTTAATTCACTGATACTTATTATTATTCAATCAACACTGTTGTTCAAATAACAGGATTAAAAACAATTACAACCGGTGTTCAGTTTTCAATCGCTCCAATCGTTCCTCATGTTCCAAGTAAATTGCATCACCGGGTTTTAAACTGAAAATGTAAATTAAAATGTGAACCATGTTTATTCAAACAAGTTTGTGTTGTGCTGGAACAAGTTGAAGAAGGACCAAATATTTTCCGTACTTTAGCTCAAAGTAGTGACGAAAACATGTGACTATGAACAACAAATTCAATACAAGTACATATTTCGATCGCTGAATTCGTTTGTCATCAACAACAAAAACAAACTTACATCCTGTCTCACCAGCTTTATTGTATAAAAGAAGAGGAAGAAAGAGTCCATGTATTTTAGTTTTCTTTTACTCTTCTTTGTCCCTTGTCAAGACTTGATACACCATTCTACAGACTCCAAACTCTAGAATCTACACTCTAGACTCTAGACATCTTTGTCGTTGCGACAGAGGACAATTAATTTATTCTATGGTGAAAGTAGGATGTTAACGGCGCTCACAAACTTGTTTCAGGCTGACCAAGTTCCACTGGTCTCAAACTGTGTTGATTTCGTGCGGTGGATTGTGTAACAACTTGTCTAGTGTGTTTTGTACAGTGTACATTGTACATACAACGAGTAGACACAAGTGAGTTGTTGTTGTTGTTGGTGTTAACGGTGTTGTGTCATCTGGTGTGGCCTGATTCCACAATGGAGACTGTGTAGCAGGATTTATGTGACAGAAACACAATTTCCCACACGTCCCCACTCATTTTACAGAGTAAGGGAGTAAAAGAGGAAGAAAGGAAGGAAGAGAGTTGTGAAATTGCATCTACAAATAAAAATACGTATAGCGTATAACACACCAATGGACCGATGCCGATGACCGATTCAACATCCACAAAACAGACGCCACAACTTTTTTCCCTTTTTTGTGCAGACGAATACAATATATACGCGTAATTCCCTTGACAATGTACAGGATATAAAAAAAGAGTGATTATTACGAAAACAAACAACATTCATTCCAGATTCCAGTCTATAGGAAAGAAAAGGTAAATGCCTTGGATTTGGATTTGAAAAAGTGAACGGTTGTGAAATAAATCAATAGATAAATCGTCAATTTTCGAAACTTGAACTTGATACAATACAAACGGCAGTAACTTCCGCCGTCACATGTACATGAATTTGTGTTTTGTGGTTTGGTTTTTAAAGATAAAAGTGAAAGTGAGTTTGAACATTTAATAAAAAAAATCCATGAAAACTTGTTCAGATCATGTTTTTAAGCAGAATAATATTTAATATTATTAAATTCAAGTGTGATAAAGATACAAATGTGACATATCTACGTGGAGTGTTCTTATCTTGGTGATTGGATTAAAGGTATTGATATTAATGAGGTTGGAAAAATCCTCTAACTACAAAATTCCTGATTGCCTTGGGCCTTTGGGCTTCTGGGTTTGGATTCACATTTGGGTGAAATTAAGAGTTGGTGATGAAAAGGTTCAATAGAAAAAGTAGAAATGAGATTTGAGCAAAGAGAAAAGAATGTGATTTCGGAGCGTTTTTGTCTATAAAAGTTGTTCATTCAGATCAAATCTCAAATCTACCATAATAAAAGGGCTTGAGGCTTCCAGCTTGAAGCTTCAAGGGTCTCTCAATG
Source organism: Sminthurinus aureus (assembly GCA_034698265.1). Taxonomy (NCBI): domain Eukaryota; kingdom Metazoa; phylum Arthropoda; class Collembola; order Symphypleona; family Katiannidae; genus Sminthurinus; species Sminthurinus aureus. Next base: position 4,876 of record JAQGBH010002594.1, read on the forward strand.
TTGAATGTACTAGGATGTTCTTATCCAAATCTGACATACTTTTGGTGGTTTTATTATGATTATCATTTTGAATCGGACTGGTTGGTAGTTGGTAGTTGGTAGTGATGTGGGCAGGCTGGGAGTATTATTAGTATAATCAAGTTGGGGTTAGTGACTTTACACTACACCGAAAACGTAGAGTGTAGAGTGTAGGTAGTTGTAAAGTTGTACGTTATAGATGAAGAATGATAGAAGTTCTGTTGGAGTATTCTGTTGATTTCAATGGGAGTAATTAAGCTGTAATGAGTTTAGTGTGTAATTCGGACGGGCCGGGATAAACTTTCCGTAGAGTTAGAACGAGACAGGACAAGGAGACAGAGACAGCAAAGAGCGAAAGAAAGAGATTGTACACAAAGATGATTTTTCTGTGCAGTTATAACTTATAAGTGCGCTAATAATGCCAACTTTCAATGGTGAAACTAGAAGCTAGAAGCTAGCAGCTAGAAGGCACAAGTTAGGCAGAGCAAAGAATATCATGGTGATGCTGAAGCAGAAGATGCTTAAAATGATAATGATGATGGGGATAGTGTTGCTCCTTACATCTCACATCTCACATTCATTTGTATTCACATTCAGTGTGCATCTAAATGTTTGAATAGGCTATTTACGAGTGAAACATCATCCATTATAGATATTACGCGTTAGATTTGAGTTTTGAGATGGGAGATTTGAGTAGGAGATTATTTTATACGTACGATTATTTGAGACGTGAGATTAATCCAGTCTGAGCCAAATCCAAAGTCAAAGCCAGAGCTAAAAGAGTGGGTACAGCCAAAAACACTATACACCATACACCATGCACCATGCACCAAGTTTAAAGTAGCAAGTATCAAGTATTTGTTCAGCAGTACATTTCAAAAATTATTATTATTACATTAGATGATACATTTTGTGCTATAATATAATATGGGCTGACTAAGGTTGAGATTTGAGATGTGATGTGATGGGAGGTTGGAGGTGATGTTTTAAGTCAAATGAAGATTTTTCTCCATTTGTCTATTTCTGAATGTGTTGTTTGCTCCTGTCGCTCTAATTTCTCGCTCACTCGTCGTTCCTCGTATTCCTATTCCTGCTCTTCCTCTTTGATATCATTCGGCTTAGATATGAGAGATGTGAGAAGTGCGGAGTGAAGAGTCAAGAATCAAGAAGCAAGAGTACAGAGTGGAGAGAGAAGAGAGTCTAAATTTATTTACCAGCAATAAAACCAACGAGAACCAGACTGGTGATGAGCCAGTTATTTTCTACGGGGAGAGGAGCAACAAAAAGTCTAGCTCAAGTACAAATACAAAAACAACTACAAGTACAAGTACAATTACAAATACAAGTGCAGGGAATATCAGTATTTTGAGTTCAAGTGTAGGAACTGAAATTTGTATTCACATCAATATGCACACTCCCAGTTTCATATTGTAGTAAACAGTAAATCTTAGACATTATTTTTAATTATTTATTTTTTATAAATGTACATTGTACCTTTTGTTTTGGGTTTTGGGGTTTGGAGAGTGATTGAATTTTTTAACCGAGTACAGACTACAGACAAGCAGACAAACAGACAAGCAGTTGTGTCTCTTCTTCCTTGTCTTCTTGGTTATTCTTTCAAAATCCCAAGCACCAAATACCAAATACCAAAGAGCTATGCTATTTGATCGGATTGATGTGAAGGCTGAGATCAGGTTTGCCATTGGAATTCTGAATTTGGAATTTGCAACTATAGGAAGAAACATCAAGTTGGCGTATGTTGTATGCTGTATGTATTATGGACCAAGTTGAGGAGCATGGAATGAAAAGGAATCGTACAGGGTAGCAGCAGTATTTGTGTATTTGTGTATTGAGCATTAGACTTTCCACTTGTTTTTTTATGTCTTTGAATTCTTCATCTTCTTGTTCTTGTTCGGTGCTTGTTCTTGTAGTTGTTTTTTTCTCTGCTCATACACAAACTGAAACAAGTTGAACTTTTATAAATCTTGTTTCCACTCCATATACTTTGTTTTTGTAGATAGTTGTAGCTATTTATCTCATGGTTCAGCTTTTTTGTCTATGTACTTTGTACAATGTACATTCTACACATATTTGTAGATGTCTATGAGTATGGAGCATGGAGTATAGAGAATAACTTAAATTCGCCCGGTCTCATCTGCTATCTGCTCCTTTTGAGTTGTCCTGTTCACTTTGCTAATGTTCTTTACTTTCTTTAAAAAAATAAGAGTCTCCATCTCCGTGTCTGTCTTTTATGTATAAATGTATAAATATGTACGACTTACGATGTATCTAACAAGTGTAACAAATCCAAATCAATGCAGCGACAAATTGACAATTGACATCCCCTATAATAATAATAAAAAAGAGCAAACTCATCAAGTCTCCTAGTGCTCCCGCTATGATAATTAAAACCTTTGTGAACCAGATTTTCCTAAAGCGAGATTGAGAAAATGACAAAAGTGAATCTCAATTTTCAATTCTCAATCCTCAATCCTCAATGCAGAAATTTCCTTTCACTCAGCATTTCACTTTTGAACATTGGGCATTGAGCATTGAGCATGTCATGCATAAAAGTTTTACATGTATTCTGCATGTATCCTCTCCTTTTTTTCTTTACCACAGGGTACTTTAAAAAGTTGAAATAGACATTAATCTTGAAAAGTGGGAATGACATTTAATATATTTTTTATGTTTGCTTGTGGTTCGATAGATGATTTCGTTTCGGTTTTGGCTTCGGTTTGGTTGAAAAGTCTCAAAGTCTTCAGGTTTTCAAGTTTTCAAGTTTTCAAGTCTTCAAGTCTCAAAGTCCCTGAATGCCTCATTTATCTTGTCAGATACTTGTGAGACGAATAGAACGTATAACGATCGATGCAAACTTTTTATTCTCACTTCAGACTCCCAATTCTAGTTTCTAGATTCTAGATTCGAGACTCTCAGGTCTACTCAAAAAGTAAAAGTCGTACAGACTTGTCTGCATAATTTGAGTTTTTTCTTTATGTATAACAAAACCTGAGGGACAAGAATAGAACAGAATAGGATAGAAGGAATGAATATGCATCTGTCAAAATCTTTGTTGTGGGGCCCAACTCAATTTTTTTTTGAATTGGGATATCCATTTGTGAGTTTATCCCTTCCTTACATCTACAATCTACCAACTACACTGTGAAATCTACAGGGACTGGATTATTCATGTATGTGGTATGTGGTATGTAGGTTGAGAAAATACTAATACTAGTGCACTAACACGTACACAATACACAAGTCATAAGTGTGTAGTAAGTAGTGTATAGGGTAGAAAAGATATGTGGTGTGTTGAAAAATATAAGGAGAAAATTCAAAGAGACTTTCGCAGTACGGAACAGGAAGGAGTAGACCACAAAACCTTCTCAGCTATAAATGCGTACTCCTACTCCTATATATTCTATATCGGTCTCATACTCTTGTTTACTGTCTACTCTCCACTCTACACAGTAAAATGGAACGGATGCACATTCATTCAAATTCTATGCATTGTAGGTCGGTGCTTTTATCCCTTAGTTTTATAGGGGAAAATGGTGAAGGAAGAATGGGAAGGAGAAAGCACAAATGACATGATATAAAAGGGTAAATGACAGTATGCGGTAGACTAGCATCGAGTGACTAGTGTCTAAAGTCTAGCGTGACGGGAAAGATGAATGGGATGCCTTGAGCCTTGCGTATACTATATACGGTATAGAGCATAAAAAGTTGAGCATAGAGACTAGAGACTAGAGACTAGAGCTGTAAACTGTAGAGACGAGTAAAATTTACCAAAATTGGCATGTCTGGTTTTCCCTGTCAAAAATTCTTTTGAATTTTCTGGCTTTCTTTCCCTTTTTTTCTTATGCTTTCTTATGCTTTCATATAAGAGAGGAATGGTTTGAGAGATGATTTCTTGAGCGGGAAATGAGCCGGAAAACTGGACGGAAATTTTCAATTAGTTCTCAACATCAGATCCGGTTCATGACACTTGGTTCAAGTTCATGAAAAATTCTCATCTACAATGTACAATGCACAATGCATATATACTCGTATAATTACCTTTATTTTATTCAGGCAGTTTGAACTTGTTAACTATCTAATTTATAGAGAACATGTACCATTTTGAATTGTGATATTTACCTGTCTGGTTGTGTCTCACGTCTATATACTATATACTGATCATTTTATACTCTTCAGGAAAAAGGTACATTTAAATATTACAGATTGTAGACAAATATTTTAAGGAACGTACAGGAAAATATCAAATGTCAAGAGCAAAAAAGGAAAAACAATACTACTCAAAGTAGAGAAAATGATGGTTGGACAATGACATTTTGTTTTGGATATTCCTTTTAATTCCAAATTTCAAGGTTGTGTCAACGACATGAATGAATTGTACTGCGTATTGTGTATTGTATATTGTGCTGCTGTCTGTTCATGAAATCCTCTGAATCGTTTTGCCGTGACTCTGAATGTAAGTGGCAGCTTAGACTGCAACTGTATCAATTTCATCTTCAGTCGTCAGCCTTTAAATCTCTTACTGTTCGCTTAAGCATATCAAATATCCAATGTCAAATGTCAACAACATCTTAAATAAGAAAATACTAAAATGACTTTTCAGAAAAATACCTGCTTATTTCATTTCTTGGAATTTGATGATGAACTTTTTCAAGCATACAAATGTATACCATGTTGTAACTTTATAGTGCAGTGAGTTGCGTACAAGTACATGCAAATGGAAAATAGTAGATGCTGGTTTATTATGAGTATTTTGAGTAGTTTGTAAGGGAATCGGCAATACAATGGAAGTAGTGCTCTTCAAATGACGGTGAACAGTGAACAGTGAATATTGAACAGGGCACTCTCCATTGTTTTGTTCTATTGTCCTGCTTTGAGGGCTTTCTCCACTCTTCATTCTTTAGTCTTTATCAATTCTACCTTGTCTGCACGTGTATCCGGTATCCCGTATCCGGTTTATTCCGGTCCATGTTCAAAATGAATATAGTCTTTGACTATTTGCTTACCTTTCTCATATGTTAGATACATGAAACGTTGATGAATTATGAATACATGTATAAAGATTACAGATGTTCACCATTTGAAATTCAAACAGTTTTAGCCGTTCTTGAGCCTTGATAGTTGAATGCAAAATTTTATTTACTGTAAATTCATTCCTTTAGCAATATTCCTCAAGACTCAATACTCGTGAAAAAGGCAATCATTTCCTTGAAATCAGATAGAAATGTAATAAACGTGATAAATGAAAAGTAGGGCATTATAATAAATTGTACAGCTTAAAGTGTACAGTGTACACAGACAGAATGCAGTAATATTTATTTACTACGATAACAACACTTAATATTGATGTCAACAAACACACTGGACACTAGACACTAGACACTAGACACTAGATACTAGATACAAGGGTTATGAACTTTATAAACAACAAATACAGAGAAGGATGACAGTAATTGGGCTTGATGAACTTTAATATTGTTTCCTCTCTTCCCTTGTACTTTGACGGTTTCATAATCGATAATAGGTAATAGGCAGTAAGTATTATGCGGAAAGTATATTATGCCATAGACATGCACCAGTTTTTTCTGTGCCGTGATAAATGGATTTTCTCTAATACTAAAAGTAACGATGACAAGGTCTCCAATGCCCAAGTTCCAATGTTCAATGTCCAGTGTTCACTGCTCACAGAATAGAAGCCTTTTTAGTTTAATTTTTGGAATGTCTAATGTCTAACTACTACCAACGACTTTCCAATAATTACATCATCAGGAACAAGCCCATTAATATGTATTCCTCTTAATAATTTACTTATATACATCTGAACTTTAGTGTCTAGACTTTAGACTCGAGACTCGAGAATGTAGAATCTAGGTACATTTTAAATCGTGAAAGCCTCTTACAGGAGAAAAGTTACAATAATTAATCATACTAATATCATTTTAGCTCTTTGGTTCTATTTTGTTTTGAATTTTCAAGGATCTATCAATACATTGGAATAAAAATCGTTGAAAATTATGCGTATGGTTATGCGTACGAAAGGCAAGTTTTTCACTTTCGTTTCGAGTTTCGAGTAAAGTGGGGTCGGTTTAAATTTTTGAAAATATTGAAAAGGTACAACGAATAAAAGTATTTTAAAATGAGTTTGTTTTCGTAATTTAATTTGGTCACAAGAACTTTCGTTTTGAATGAGATTATGTGAATTTTTATCATGTAAAAAGAATGAGCAGAGAGAGAGAGGGAAAGAGAAAGAGATAGCTTGGTGAGGAATATTCACAGGAATATCAGGTATGCGGTATGCATTTACTAAATTGGGTAAAAGGTTGAATAGAAAGTAAGGGATAAACCTTGTTATATTATAGTAGACACTAGACACTAGACACTAGACACTAGATACTGGATACCATACGAGCGCGCACCTCATGAACCTCCCTGTTTTCCATTTGTCATGAAAAAATTATAACAATAATGGATAGGTTGAGCTTCCACATTCTAGATTCTACATTATACATTATACAAAGGCATTTTCCGGTTCAGGTTCATCGTTGAGCATTGAGTTCCTCGTTCGTTGTCTGCTTGGTGCTTTGAGAATTTCTGCTGACTTACATGCTGAACATACGTAATATTTGGAGACTCTTCACTCTTCACTCTGTACTTTGCCTTGTGCATGAATGCCCATAAAAGAACGTGTGTGGAGAAATGTCTTTGAAAATAAGAGGAAAGGAGTATTGATTTCACACAAAGTGTGCCTCTATTGACAAGAACTCTGACTCTGACTATGGGTCTGACTGTACAAGATAAGAGAAAACAGATAGAGAAAGTATTGTAAACAGTCACGTCACCTAAAGTAAAAGACAAATTCGTCGTCGTCGTCGTCAACTCCCTTCTTGAAAATGGAGAACAAAGACGAAAAGAGGGGAGCAAAAGACGGAATGTATATTGTAAATTTTAGATCCTTTCTCGCATGTGGGCAAGAAAGGACTCACAAAGTCAATTCACTGCTCATTGTCACTGTACTAGGAAATTGTAAATGGGGTAAATGACGAATCTCTTTTCAGTCCAACTCCATTCAACTCTAGACTCTAGACTCTAGACTCCAGTTCACCAGGCAGTTTATCTTTGTACATAAACCACAACTATCCAAGAAGATGTCTGAATGCTGAATGAAAACAGATCCCGAGTAAAGTCAAGTCAAGTTAGGTGCACATGCAAAATTATTTGCAAATCCAATGTCGAATGTAGAATGGCCGTACCATACCTAAAAAATCCCATTTGCGGGCTCCTCAATAACTCATGATATTTAGATGTGGGCTCTGTTGTGTTTTGGCCTGGCCTGGTTCGACCTTAAATACAAATTTACGAGTTTTAGAACCATTTTATATCAAATTTTCTGACTTTTATGAATTGCGAGGCGTGAATTTGTGAATTATTATAACTGCATACTATTTCCGCTTTCCCACTTTTCCATCTCCCCATCCGCCTGTCTTTTATTTTCGTCATTTCCATTCCTATATTCACTTGTAAACCAAAAACCAAAATATCTGTATCCGTAATAATAAAATATAATAATGTTTACAAATTTCCTGAATGTAGAATGCCCACAATTTAGCTAGTATTATGGGAAATTTACAGCAATCCTGAAAATATTAGGCGTTTTACCTAGTATATTCATAATTCATACGTAGATGTATATAATGTATTGATTAGTTTTCGGAGGGAAAAACAAAACTATTTTCTCTTTTCTACCTCTTGTCCGTAGTTTGTAATTCGTAGTTGGTAGTCCATAATCCATAATCATGACAGTGACAATGATTATGATGGTAACGATGCTTATTGCATTTTCTCTGTGGTAGATAATTTCCCCCCTGGGCACTGCGAATGTGAATAAAAGTGGAAAAAATGCCTGCTTTATTCTAGTTTTTTCCGTCATCGTTGACATTATCAATTACCAATTACATCAATTAAAGATGGTGAATGGTAATAGTAAATGTTTAAAGATGGAGGGAGATGGAACATTTTTTGAATAGTTGTCACTGTGCTATTGGGTCCCGGCTTGTAGTTGAAAAGAATTGTGTTAGACGTTTATCTTTTATCATGTACGGTATACTCAAAATGAATCTTGACCGAACTTGTGAGCTGAAAATTGAAAGGGTTAAAATGTTTTCATCCAAAAGTTGATCAAGTATTGTCAACTGTCAAAGTGTTGTATTCAATTTTTACACCAATTTTCTATTCTCGTGGCCAAGGTTACAACTTACAACTGGGAAAATTTTCCATCTTGTCTCTTGTATCGGTATGTTGTGTATTGAGTATTGAGTGTGATAATATAATTTCAAAACTGTGTATTAAAAAAATTAGCAGTAACAGTCAACTCCAATTTCGAGCCTCAAGCTTTTAGTTTTGAATTTACTCCAATTTTGTCATGCACCACCTGCAATCTACAATCTAGAATCCAGAATTTACATACACGTGTACATTGTGCATGTGCAGAGTAACGAGGAAGCTATTTTTTTAACCTGATTCTTGCCACAATTCTTTTTCAAACCGAGTCAAGTCAAGTCAAGTCAAGCTTAAAATATAAGAAGGTAGAACTAGAACAAATTGAACAAATGTACATGTGTGTTCGTACTTGTTTGGAAAATCAATAATAAAAATGGACTGAATGAATAATGAGTTTATTGGCCTTTATTTTCTCGGCATGACAAATGGCAAAGAGATAGATAGAACAGGAGAGTAAGGGAATAGGAATAGGAATGAAAAGGAAAGGCAATTGAAGGTAAAACTGTCCAAAGTTGTGTATTGTGCATGTCTACGAATCTAGAATCTAGTTACTCGCTGACTCTTGCATTCAGTCACTCGCTCGCTCACTCACTCCTTCACTTACATAAATAAAATAAGCACAACCAACACCCAACATACAACATGTACAACATACTCAATACTCAATGCTCAATACTCATATGCCTTCTCTCATTCCTCATACCTCATACCTCATACTTGATACATCAGGCAGAACTATTAATGGAAAGTAACATAATTAGATTGAAGGAACGTCCTCGTCCTGAGTGAGCTTAATCTTGTCCATAAACTAGAATATCGTACAAGGGACAACAGTAGACAGTAGGTAGTAGGCAGATATCTGTCCATATATAGACAAACAGACAATGAAACATTTGGAGTGTGGAGTGTATAGTGTATAGTGTCGAGTGTGGAGTTGCTAATTCTTCTGCTCGCAGCTCGCAGCAAGTACAGGCACAACGTCAAGTATGATCATAATTATAATGGTAACAGTATTTTTACGTACAGTCCTCTAGTCTCTAGTCTGTAGTCTGTAGTCATAATTTGAAATTCGATATTTGGTATCTATTTGTACAATGGCAATGGCAATGACAGTGGCATGTCCATTTTTCTCATGTTATTTTCATTTATGTTCGTCCCTACACCACACCACATGTATAATATTATCATATTATGATTTAGGCTCTCTCGGGGTTTTGTTTCTCCATTCTCCTTTCTCGTCATAGCTACTGGGAATATTTACTCGCAATGTTCGTAATGTTTCCAATTCCAATTCCGATTCGGTGTTTACTGAAAGGTATCTATCTACATTCTACATTCTACATGTCCTGGTATTTTTGGTTTGGAGATGGCATGAGTATATGGAGTATGGATTGTGAATGCATACAACAAGGTTTATATATACGTGTATGGTGTATAGTGTATACGTGTTCTATCTAATCCATCAACCATCAAACATCAACCTTTTGTACAGAATACAAATGTAAACTTGTAATACTTGAGTGTCTATTTGAGATATAAACAAGTGCATGTTACATTTTTTCCATGCATTGTATGCCTTGTATTGCGTTGGAGGTTTGCATTACCGATATTCGGTCGATGAAAACTCGTAAATGGTTGATGGGGTTGATGTTCAAAGCCCAAGAATGGTGAAAAACTAGCCATGGATTTTCCAACAAACTCTTGTTGTTCTTTGTTTTCCTCCTGCTGTTGTTTTGTTATTCCATGATTTCCTATTGATAAGTTTATAGCGAATTACTGAATATTTTTGTGTTATTGCTCTTCATTTACACTGTTCATTAATGCATAGGAAAAACGAGCTTAAAGAGACATTATAGATTACATTTAATATGATTGGACGAGTTGAGATCTGTGTAGAACATTTCTGGTTGTGGTTGATTTTATCACACGTCGTACGTATAGTGTGTGTTGTTCTGTTTTTCGTCGTGGAAACTATTTTCAATAGTTTTTGGATGCAATGTTACAGAGACAGTTTAGACGTTACAGTTTTGCATATGCGTGGCTTTGTGCGTAGTTTGGTTGTTCAACTTTTTTCCAAACTTCTCTTTGCGGTTCTCCCACAAAAGTTATGGGAGAACCGCAAAGAGAAAGTTTGAAAAAATTGACCCCGGTTTATTTGATATTTGATATCGCGGGCTCCGGTCAACAAGTTTCAAGTCAAAGCCATCTACCGTATAGTATCGTTGCATATGGTTGGTGCCATACCAAAGGAATAAAATATATGCTTAGCTTGTAGCTTGTCCAAGTAAACTTTCATAATCCAACTTTTCAAAGAGATAAAAGGGAGAGAAACAACAAAAAGTTTACTCTTTTTAAAAATTACACCTGTGGTTTCCTCTGCGTAGAAATATTCATCGTTATTTACTCAAGGGGGTTTTATGAACAGAGTTTTTGTACTTTTTGTACTGCTCACCCGGCACCATTACAAAAGACGAAAGAGCCATGTACGAATTTGAGGGGTATAACATCACGTTTCTATGAAGCATGGTCGGTGGTCAGGCAATTACATTTAGAATTATTGGCTAACATTTGTGTCAACCTGTTTCATGATTTCTCCAAATTCACAATGCACATGCCAAATTAAAACCAAAACTAAATGTACTAGAATTAGTACTAAAATTAGAATATGTGTAAAAATGGTCTATTAAGTTTCACTCTTACAAAATTTACTACGAATTACACCAGTTGTACTGCTCAAAGTACATGCTCAATAATCATTAAAAGACATTAAAAGACTGTTGAACGTTTTCATTACTATTTTACTATTTCACCCAGATGTGAATCCAACACTAATTACTTGTGACGTGATAATTGATTTTTTATAATATAATAAATAACACAGTTCATCACAAAAGCCATAAATAAATAAATAAATAAATAAAAGGAAAACTCAAGTTGACCATTTTGACGGTTCAAGACAGCAAAAATTATAAAGAAGGAGAATAATGTGAAAAACAGCGTGTAACTTTTGAGGAAGAATGATGACTGGGACAGAAAATGGAACAAGTGAAAAGTGAAAGGCCGTCGATAGAGAATGATGGAAAATGGAAATATACAACAACAACAACAAGACAACGGCAACGAAAAGGGCAATAACGCCAACAAACTGTGTGATGTAACCATGTCCCACATTTCTAAACAAACTTTTTTACCATTCTTCACAACATTTCGTTCACAAATGGAACCGTTTGAGATTCAAATTGGAAAAATTCAAGTTAAATTGGTAATTATTTTCATTCTTCATTTCAGTATTTGTATAAATCCAGCACACTGTATTATTATTTCAAATTTCCTGAACATCTATCTATGAATTTTCCTACCTTTTTTCCTCTACACTATCCACTATATACCTGGTTCTCGTATTTTATACTAATTCCTAGTCAAAACTCGCTTTTATAGCACACTTGAGTGAAGAAAGTACCTACGCATTATACGTATGTAAACTGTAATAAAAAGAAAACTTCTTTTGTTAAGGTTATAATTCATGTTTGACATTGTATTTTTTTCTCCTTTTCCTATAAATCTGACATGTTGCACACTTTTCCTCTTTCCACATGAATTACTCTATCAAAACTGGATAACTAAAGCCCAATGGTCCTTTTTTCTTTCTCTGTTCTCGTATTTCTTATGACTACCACGGTGATTGCTTTCACTCCCAACCTGACGACTGACGACGTACAGATTCAGAGTCAAGAGTTACGGTCAAAGAAACCGATCAACAGCCCAAAATGAGATTCAATGAAAACTCTCATTCCTCCATAGTGTGTGTGTGGGTCAGATATCAATGTCCATGCACTCCGAACCTTCAAGTCATTGTCTACTGCCGTCATCCAACATCTCAAACATCTCAATCCAACTTCAACTCCAACTCACAAGGAACTGGAAATCAAAAGCAAAGTTGGAATGACAAGGAACATGAATGCTATAGATATTTTTATGATGTTCCGATAACCATACATACAAACAAAAATACAATAACAAAAATAATAATAATAATAATAACAGTAATAGGAAACATAAGAAAGCTTTCTCTTCCTGTCCACTCATCTCTCTTTTCATTCTTGATCAAATTTCAACAGCAACAGGATTCTTTCTCCGAAATTGATACAGACACTCATGTCATCAACTCTTACTCTTACTTTATGAACCGTAGACAGCAACTCAACAGACAGCATGAACGAGGTGAAAACGATCATGATGGTGAAACACAAAAACAGAAAGAAAATCAACGACAAACGAAACTCTCCCAGTTTCCCATTCCGGTTTTCGTCTTGTTCATGTGTTTATTTGGATTAATGTGTCTCAAACATATTGATAAATATAATAATAATAATAATAATAAAAATAGTAAAGTCCAAAACAAATCAGCCATTTTTTCACATGTAACTTCTAGTTTCAGTGACTCCATCCAAACTAAAATTCACTTGAATTCCTTAATCTCTGCCGCTACGTTTCTTTCGTGCATTCAAAATCCACTTGTTTATGATTGTCCTTGTTCTCAATGAAAATATTAATATTATAAAAGAATAAGGAGAATGAAGGACAAGGGTTGGGAAGATGTATGAAATCTATTCAAGTGCTATTGTGCTACATCATCTACTCAAGTAGATAGTAGACAGTAGACAGAGGACATATCTGCTACTGTTTTCAAGTAATAATCCATAATAAATAAATAAATGTTGCTTCAAATTCCATCAACTTTTTTTAACTAGTTTTAAATAATAATTGATTTAAACGTTGGTGTTGTATGAAATATCAAACTAAAACTTGTATAAAACTTGTATACAAATAACAATCAAAGTTCATGGATTGGACTGAACTGTTTCTGGACTCAAATTATCTGTTATCTGTCGTTCCTGTGGAATGTGGAATAATAGTTTCAAGTGTGTGAAAATGAAATCAAGCTACTGCTAATGTAATGCTAGATTCAAATTACCGTATAAACCAAAGAAACAAGAAACAGTAGTGTGCTTTAAAGGAAGGAAAAAAAAACGTCCATTTGCAAAATAAAAATTAACATAAGCGTAATCAATAATCAAACTAAAAATATTAGTTGTAAGTATCATGGAAATTTTTTAAAGCTTACAACTGATTAGAGCTAAAAATTATAATAATAATAATAATAAATAATAAACAGAACTAAAAGCTTGAGCGGGCGATACAATAAAAAACAAAGGACTGCAAAATGCAGATGATTCTTGTTGCAGGCGGGTAAGTGACTAAAATCATTATACATTTTCCATGTAGTTGTAAATGCATAATGTACAAAAAAAACTACAAAAAACATTCTGCGGCACTATTGCAACAAAACAAGTTTAAATGTCATTCTTTACCTAAGAAATTTCACCGTGTTAAACCACATTGTGCAAACAGCGGTTTGAAAAAAACAGAGCAAACCTGCTCAAATATTAAAATAAGAGTGAAAGTTCACATGACAAACGTGAATGACAAAAAAACATTGTCAAAAGTTGAGAGTTGAGAGTTGCGAGTTGCGAGTTGCGAGTTGAACGTGTTTCTAGCTTGTAAACAGACCCTGCGCAACTCTCATTTCTCATTCAGTTTCAGTTTGTCATGTGGTGGGATTTTTCGTTTTGGTCTCATCAAGTTCCTCTCTATTCGCACCAGGGTTTTCAACAGTCCATGTAAACATGTTTTTAGTGTAGAATTTTGCGGATAGAGCCCGGTGGCATTCACAATTGTATGCCGGGTGCCGAACGGTTCAAATTTTTAATCTGATCTTTCATATTATACATAAATATAAATATTTCGGGCCTTGTGCATTAGAATGCATGATATTGTAATTTTGGTATTGGGTTTTGTGTATTATTTATTATGGTAAAGCTAGACGTGCAATGCAGAGTGTGACTGTGTGTACATTCAGTGGATTTGGATTTCCAGTAAGAGTAATTAGTCATCTAAAAACTAGAGTTGTCAATAGTCATTTCTCATCATCATCACTATCGTAATTCTTGATAATACACGATGATCAATCTCCTGAACTTTTGGAATCCGAAATCAGTTCTGTCATCAATAGTGTATACATAAATCAAGAGATGTAGATTGTAGATGCGCTCGTTATTTATTAGATTACGTTCTGGCTTAATAATATAAACTTGTATAATTTGAGGCCACTCTTGTATACAATGTGCACTGACAGAAGATAGAAAGCAGAAGACAGAAGACAGAGCTCAGAACAAAGAGCAATTCATTAATTATCCAATCTTTCAACCACCCACCCACCCACTCAGAATATTGGGTTAGGTTGGGAATCGGAAAGTTTAAACGATCCAGAAACCTAAATGTCAAATGTCCATACTTATATTTATATTTATGCTGATCCAGTCGGCTGCTTATTTTCAAATCATGGCATGTGCATGGCATGCTGTTTTCTAGAACTAGAGTCCTAGAATCCTAAAATCCTTGTAGAATTCCTAGTTTTGCCATCACTTCAATGGGGTTTGTCCAATTCTGATAATTAGTCACAAGTCACAAGGCAAGGACTTGAATATGCTTCAGCTTTGAGCTTTGAGCTTTGAACTTTGAATTTTGAATAATCGGCTCAGCCAAATCAGTCAGAAATCAGAAACCTTGATTTAAGGAGAAAAAACGCAAAAGTTTTAATTGCATCTTGATTCTTCCTTCTTGATTTTAAACCTATTGAATGCATAACACATGGAATAAAATACCTGTCAAAGCAAAGAGTCAAGATTACCTGTTTCTTGAATCCGTCCTCAATTACTAGATAAAATTTGCTTATAACAAACAAATAAATGAGAAATTCTAGTACAGTTGTAAACCTTTGTGAATTTTGAGTATGCATAGAGCAGAAGAAATAGTAGCGAGAGACACTGTAATGTACGAGATGAAATTTTTTTCTTGCGTCAGTTAAGTTAAACTTGAAATTGGTCAACTTTCACTTGATACTTTCTCCAGCAAAAGTTTAATTGCAGGAATATAAAGTCAAGAATGATGACCACACGATTCTCAGAATATTAAAGCAAAGTAGTTCAAAAAGAGGAAAGAGAAAGCAAGAGAGAGAGAAAAGATTGCCTACCATCATCATCTAGTCATCATCTAGCTCCTACTTGTATACAATATACATACGCGAGTTTCTCTTGATAATTTTAGTTTCTACTTGTGTCCTTTGCTTTGGTGTGGTTGTCCTTGTCACTAACATTGTCATGTTCAAATAATGGAGACCAAGTGCCTTCATATTAGCAGTCTATGCTTTAAGTTTGTTGGTCGAGTTGACTCAAGTTGAGTTGAGTTGAATTGCGAATGGAGAAGAAACTTGAAATTCGATTACACTTGTTAAAGTCTAGACTCTAGATTCTAGATTTTGACTCTAGAATGTAGAATACGGTATGATATGACGTAGAATCGTCTAAATGTCTATTTGACACAGATGCTCAATAATTTGCACGGGAGCGGAGGAAAATGAACTCACTCACTTTCATGTTCATGTTCTTCAGATATCTTCATCTCCTTTCTCTCTCTCTCTCACTCACTTTAATTCCATGTCTGTTAGTTAGTTTTGTCGGTTATGTTGATGGTTTGGCTGGGTTGTTGATGCTGGTTCTAGTACGGGTGCTGCGGCGAGTAGTGGAAAAACTTTCACTTGGTTGGTTGAAATACATAGGGGCATTTGGATTCCTCTTTTCTCATTCTAACTCTAGGTTGTAGATAGTAGATGGTTTAACATTCCGAGATATATACTTTCGTTTAGTTTCTTTTTCTTTTTATTCTTCTTCTTCCCATTCCCATTCCCATTCCCATTCCCACAGACACGGAACACGGACTTTTCTTCCTTCTCTTTCCATATGTACGTATACATTTCCCGTCCTCGTCCTCATCATTTTCCTCTTGGTCTTGGTCTCTGGTTCCCCTTTTACTTTTTCTTTAGTTTTACGTTTTACATTTACTACTTCATGAACTTGTACACCGTACTTTTTAACCTGTACAGTTTACAGTGTACAAAGTTGTAGTTTTATCGTCTTTTGGCAATAGAACTGGGGGACTAGGGAACTGAGAACGAGAACGGGAATGGAACTGAGTATACATTATACACACCGTATTATTGAATAGGAGAACAAAACTAGACCAGTGTACATTCTACAGTCTACAATGTACATATGTATATTTTAACATCCTTTGCCACTATGAAATTCTCATGAGGTCTTTTTACTGGTACTGGTATTTGTGCTGGTACTGGACTCTTCATGCTTCTCGTTTTTTAGGTACACAGAACTTGATGTTAGATGTTAGATTCTAGATTCTATAATTTAGATTCTACTATACTATACTGTGCTATGTCTTAGGATTAGTTTACTCTCTTATTTTCTCTAAGTAGGTGCAGAGAAGAAAGGAAAAAGGAGAGAACATATTTATGTACTTGTGTTTATATGTATAATGTATAGTGCGTATATGAATTGAATAAATATTTCAATACTTTCAAATGTCCCAACTAACTACATAACTACATAGCTGTATCCATATCGTATCTACAATACAGTATGGATCAGACGCAAAGAAAAAATGTACGGTTATTTTTCTCTCGTGTACTACTCTTGTAACAAGTGTACTACTACTAGTAGTAGTTTTCTCCTAGTTGATAGTTGATACTTGATTCACATGCGTTTTGTATTAGGTGAAACAATTAGGCAGACGTTACAGAATGTAAAATGAAGGGGAAAATTGCTTGCAAAACAAACAAAACAAAACAAAACAAAGGCTTTGAATCCATCCATCCATCCATCCGTTCATCTATTCCTAGAACGATTTACCAATGGAGTACGGTGTACGATGTACGATGTGTGGTGCTTGGTGTGGTGTGGTTTGGTTTTCAAAGGAATACGTAATAAAAATCAAGAGGTGAACATACAACATACACGCCCTACTTTCACGCACACGTCACACGTCCACATTCGACATTTGAGATTCGACATAATATTTCTGTGACGTTGGAACAGTCGAAAACTCAAAAGTAAAAAACTTTACTTGACATTTTGCAAACTTTTGCACAAAATATGACACAAAATATGGTAACACTAGTACTTTTTGAGAAAAATGCTTCTGCACAGTATCCATGTGGATCACCAATAAAAATTGTAAACTTTTTTCAATGGCTTTAAAGAAAACTTGATAACTACTCATCTTTTATGTTTTAAAATATCATGTAAAACAAATTCGCGCCATGCGATGCCGTGCAGATCGAGTACTAGGAAATGATTTAAAAGAGCCCAGGACACAAACGGCAAATGGCACGGCTCATCATATACAATTAGCACTGTTTGTTTTATGTCTATCTCAAGGCCGTCCTTACTTACTTACTTGCCTCCCAAATATTAGGGATAAAACTGACTCTTACGAAAGAGAGAATGCAGACAAATTTCTGCATTCTGTATCTTCACATAATACGCTAAAATCCTACTACTACTGCTACTGCTGCTACTGTCTGTCTGTATCATATTCAGCAGAAACGGTTCAATTTTTTGTGTACATTGTACATTGTACACTGTACAGACGTTAATGTGTGAGTCTCATACTCCATACTCAATACTCCATGTTAGTTAAGGCAGTAGAGTTTGTTATTTGTTGGCAGGCTGACTCTCTGGTTCCTTGTCGTCGTCGTCTTGGTCTTGGTCGTTTTCTTGGTGTTGTGTGTATTCTCTAGTTTTATTTATGGGTTCTCTCTCTCTCGCTCTCATTCTTTCTCCTTTTCTTTGTCATACTAATGTTCCCTCTCACACACATGTAATGTGTTATGTGGGTAATAGCGAAATTGCACATACTTGTGTATACTGTATACGGTATTGTGTATACATGTAATCATATGTACTGTGTTCAGCTCAGTTCTCAGTTCTCAGTTCTCAGTTCTCAATTCGCACTTGGACACAAAAGTTGGGCAACTTGTCTATAAAGATAAAGAGGAATGAAACAAGATGAGAAAAAAGGGAGAAAGAAAATGAAGATTGTGGAAACAACTGCTAATAATTTGGCACTGTCTTGAAGAAAATAAACTTGGAACCGCTCTTATCTTCCGAGCTATGAAGAAATGGTGCAACACCATCCCATTCTCATTCCATTTCGTACATCCTTCATCATATGTGTTACGTATCTAGTATCTATCTATAATCTATATTATGTGTATCCCTCATTTGTTCTTTTTTTGCAAACAAGTTTTATGTGCAAAATTTTCTGCGGGATGTCATGACACAACATGTCATATCGAATTATATTATATCATATCATGTATAATGTTGTAACGTATTATAAAGTATAAAGTATAATGCGCTGTTTATAGTCTGCTTTTTTGGTGCGTTTGCTTTGCTTTTCACTTCACTTTGCTTTTTCTCAAAAGTTA